>JAYRBW010064330.1:0-29401 GCA_036023295.1 Invenusta paracnida
AGCAGATTAAGTCTCCAATTTGTGACAGACACTATGCTGGAAATAGAAATGTCTAATTGTGTGCATTTAATGAATAAAAAGCTAAATCAAACTATTTTGGAAAGTTTTTTTAAATAAAATCCTTATTATAGGTTATAATAAAAGTTTTTATTTCATTTTTGTAGTTACAGAAATTGTTTTATTTTCTGTTGTTTTAAAATATTTAAATAAAGTCAATATTTGACTAAACTATTTTGATTCAGAAAAATTAATTTTGTACATATCTGGATAGATAGCTATTATTATTCTTTTAAATTGGGATTATTATGATAGAGATTTACCTTGAAACAGTGAATAATGATGTTTTTGGGCGTTTTAACTTTATTTTAGAATAAGGACTATTTCATTTGACATTTGTGACAGACTCTACGTGTGACAGACAGGCTGTTTTCTCTTTTTTTGTGCAGATACATGTATTTATATAGTTCAACCATGCTACTTTTCAAAAACAGTCATAAATCTAATATTAATACCAATGAGTTTAACTTGAACACATTATTGCAACATGTTATACCTATGGGGATCTGTTTCTGTGACAGACACTACACATATTTTTGTTATTTTTGTATCAGCAAGCCAAATTAAAACATTCAATATTATTTATAATTTTAAACATTTCACATTAAAAGTTATAATTTGTTAACCTAAAAATAATGAATACTTGTTAATTGAAAGTACATATAGAAAATTATAACAGTATAACAGAAGCAACCTTCCCATAAATGGGAACGTATAACATGGACTTAGTTTTATATTAGTAATTCTGGCTTAAAAACGGATAGTGTTACAATGCTAAAAGTTATTATTTTCTGGCACAGAACAATATTTGCTTTTAGGGAATATGATCTTTTCGAGCTTTATTATATGTGCATAGCTTCAATAATTATCTTGAAAATATGATTTTTAAAACATAACACGTTAAAATGGTTAAATTCTCTTATTTTAGGGCACTAATTTTGCATTTATTTGAAAACCATTGGCTCAAATATGTTGAAATTTTACTCACACTTTTATATTCCCACGATTACTCATACAACGAAAGATATTTGAAATAATGCTTATGATATTTTAATGGCAGTGTTTTAACAACGTTTTGCCTTTTATCGTGAACTTGCCGTAAGCATATTTTAATTAATAATATATGTTTTATTCATTTTTATAAAAGAGTGCACTTTTAAGAAATGGTCATTGCATGACGGAAACTCATATTACTCACATTTATTCATTTAAAAAAGTATTTTATCAGTCATATAAATAACAAATATTATGCAATTAAATCGCAACCAATTCAGTAAAATAGCAAAAACTTGGAGGCGGTCGAAGCAGTTTTATACAGAGCTGTCATACATTGTAATTGTATTACATTTCTTATGAAACCAGAATATTAACTGACTGATGCATAGATTATTATAATTATTACGAATAAATTGCTTTCTACTAAGCAACATTTTATTACTGAATAACATTCTTTCATTTACTGTGTACGGACAAATATTTTATTTCGTTCGGTTCAAAACTAACTTTTTTCTAATTAAGTTTTCAATTTAGCAGTTGTGGAAAGTATGTGACATTTTCTTAAAGATTTTTTGTTTTGTTCTCTTCTGGGACTCCTCTAAACAAATGTATACATCTGCCTGTCCGTTTCTATAATATTTAATTTTGTCCGAATAGATTCTGTAGAGTTTTTTTTTGTTTTTATTTTTTTGCCAAGGTAGTATGAACTTAGTTAGTGGAACAAAATCAAATTAAAAACAAATTATTCGTTTCAAAAATAGAATGTTCTACAAAATAGGTAAATAAACTAAATTTTAAGAAAACAATGGCAATTGGTTATATTAAAGTAACATAAATTACTCATATAAATGACAATTTGTTTGCATATATTTAAGTATATAACTATATTTGTAAAATATATTACCTACTGTATTTATTTACTGCCCTTATATTATTATATTCAAGCTACTTTTAACAAGCATACTTTTAGCACTAATACCTATATCATTTTTTGAATGTTAATATCGTTCAATGTGATAGTGATAAAAGTATTTGATTTGTTGTTGTATGTATAACGCTTATAATTAGATTTCTCAATGTTATAATTATTAAACATTCATTAATTAATGAAGTGCGACATAGATTCATAAAATATGGAAATCATTCCTGGACGCATTTCAATTAAAGTCATTAAAATGTTCTCGTTTATGTAATTAGTATTATTAAAATCTTTAAAGTGTTACCGCAAATTTGTTTCAAATACAAATATAGGGCTTTTAAATTAGACTTACATACTCCAAAGTATTCCTGTATTATGTAATCAGATATCGCTATGCATAAATTTAATCAATAACTAAATAGTGCATGAACATCCTATTTAAATATTGACACAAGTAATTTCAGTATTTATTAAATATAGCAAAATTACATGTCACAGTTCAATTGTTGTTGAACCAAATATGTATTATTTCGAATTTATTTGTATACCCTAATAAAGTAGGTATGCAAAATGAATACGACATTAGACCCTAATTTAAATAAAACTATCCTTCTATTCAACTGCAAATTAAATATTGCGACCATTTCCAATTTTAATAGATATTTACATTGTACATTGTATGTAGACTATAGTAAATGCTTTGTTTTCTTAGATACAATTCATTCATATTTGAATAATAAATGCGTAAAATAAAGTAGTTAATAATTAAGCCAGTTGAATTTGTTTCAATTATGTGTCTCTGTAATTTACATATTAAATAGTTTGCGTCTAATGATGCTGTTATAAACTTGCTAACAATTCACACTAAAATAATTCTTTTATAGCAGCCGTGACACCATTTAACGACTTTCTAGCAAAAATTCTTATGTTTGTGCTATATGCTGGTATTGATCGTGTTGGTATTAATAACCTTTAAAACGAAACGAAAGCTTGTAAATATTACTTCTTTATACAAAATATATATTGTATCAAGTAGTGTTTGTCAAATGTAATTGGAATACACGAGGAAATTTAATAAAAATTAAAGTAATATCCATAATTCAAACTGCTTAGACACTTAGGATTATTTTTTTTTACTTTAAATTGAAAATAATTGAAACGAAAATCAATTTAAAATAGTTTGAATGACGGTTTAGTTCATTTAGTTCAGATATATTTTTAGGGATATATGTATTCTTAATACAACAACGAGCATCATTAAAAACTATTTCAATTCAATTTGAAATAATCATCAGTTTCAGTCACAAGAACCCGAAAGCATCTCTTTAAAAATCATTTTACAGATTTTTTAGATTTTTTAGATTTTTGAATCTCTAAAATTCCCTTTGTCTAATGACTTTCTGTTTAATTCGACATGTCCTATGTTTGTATTGACAATTACTCAAACAAAAACCCATAAACATATAATGATAATAATTACATTATAATTTTTTAATTGTTTACAAAATCGACAATATGATAAACATTGTCGTATATGAAAAAATTTGAAGAGCTGAATTTAATATGAATTAACATTTGGTATACGAGTTTGTCATTTTAACTTAAATAAAATATGACATCGAATACCTAAAACCAATTAAAACATTTCAATAATATTATTGCAGTATAAATATATGTATATAAAAATTCACACATCTATATATATGTAGGTGTAAAATTTACAAGGAAATGTTTTACATTTTAAATAAAATCTATATATTTCATTTTAGTTATAACATTTATTGTATAATATTATTATCATAATATCTTATTTTTAAAAACATTAATATAAAAATCATCGTTGTCATCGTTGTCATCGTAATCATCTTATGTGACAGTTGTTAGTTTTTGATGTAAATATAAATGAATACACAATTAACTGCAACCATATTAAATATTAAATGCAACTTTAACACAAAGCTTTTTTGTATAAATACCTTACATAGGCATAACGCTTTCTTAATTCATATTTTTAAGATATCAAACATGGCTTCAAAAATCGAAAATTCAAAATTCAATAGTCAAATTATTGAATTGTGTTAGATTATGTAAATTAATTGACAATATTTACGCCGATACCCGTCTTTCCTTTAAAGGTTCTTAGAACAATTGACATAAATAGTATCACACACCCATTCGTATCTAATTATGGGCATTTTTATTTATGCTGAAAAGCGTTATAAATAAAATAACGCAGTAAAATATTTTGATGACTAGAAAATGAACTCCAAATATAAGTGAGAAAATTCATCTACGTAATATACATATGAACAAATATGTAGTCTTTGTTGATCATATACTTTTATATAAAAAAAGTTGCACGTTGCATAGAAGTTTTGCTCGATTATTTTGTTGGGGCAAAGTATAGCATATGATATCAATTTACTCTCTCGAAGTTGTGTTAAATTTATGAATAAACAAGTTAGCCAACTAAACTTGTCAGCCTGGTATATCACCTATAAAATCTTTCAAAGAATCCCTATGGATTATTTTAGTCCTTTTATAGATCAATATAACACATTCGTTGTTGTTGATGCTTACTCAAAATGAACAAATGTTTTCTTTACAGCTATTTACTACGCTAACACATCCACCATCTATTGGTTAAAAAAGTACAAACTCTGAAAAGTTTTATTAAGGCTTATAGTCCTGAAAATTATAAGTTGAAGTTTTTATCGAGCCAAACTTAACCTACCGAAATAAATATCTATCAATTTAAAATATATATAATCAAAAAACACATCACACACCAAACTATCCAAACGTTTTGTGTAGAGCTCCATCACACACCAGACTGTCCCAACGTTCTGTGTAGAGCTCTATCACACACCAAACTATCCAAACGTTCTGTGTAGAGCTCAATCACATACCAAACTATCCAAACGTTCTGTGTAGAGCTCCACACACCAGACTGTCCCCAAGTTCTGTGTAGAGCTCCATCACACACCAGACTGTCCCCAAGTTCTGTTTAGAGCTCCATTATACACCAGACTGTACAAACATTCTGTGTAGACCTCCAACACCAAACTGTGCCAGGTGTGTGTACTGGCTTAAAATATTTCTGATATTGTTCATTTATATGATCTTTAGAAATAATCAATTTTTAATAAAAATATTTACTTTTACAATAAGCTAAGCATATTTAGTAGCATTCGTTTGAACTATAAATCGATTATGATTTAATGTTATACAAATTTATTTATTTAACTGCCCTTTAAAATGTAAACATGTTAAATATGTTTCTACATATTTATCTCCCAGTATTACAATCAACACGTAGTACACGTAATACTCTCGCATACGACAAAGGTAAATAAACACCGCTTAAATTGAAATTTTCTATATGACAAAATATTGAAATTGGAATACATACATAGATATATGATATATATTGATACGTCACTCATTTTTCTAAACTCGTTTAAAGAAAATGATTGGATCGAAGAATGATTCTAAGAAAATTACAATATACCTACTCTATTATTCTTTTGGAATGAAATTATTTATACTATCTATGTATTTCCCTTGAGTATATACCTACAAAATTTAAACTTTCTACCTGACTATAAATAAGAAGGTACATTGATTCATAAAGAAAAGAAAATCTTCAAATTAGAGAAACGTTATACCTATTGTTTGGTCTGTACACGTTTCCCCTTTTATAGAGGACAAGGTACCATACCTATATAAATAGTTTCATTTCGTAGGTAGGGTAAATCGTATAAATATTATACACTATTGTTCATTATATGCGCTAAAACTTGGCTTTTTCTACCCTCTTTAATGAAAGTGCATACTCCTATAATATATCTAATAATTCTGTAGAATGAGAAATGACGAGAAATAGTTGTCTATACTGTTTTAAATTTTTTTTAATTAAGAAAAAATACATTCAATTAATTAAATAACCTTAAATTTCGAGATTAAACCTCCTCATAAAAGGTAAATAGTACAATGAAACTTAAATTTTCTACTAAAGTCTCTCTTCCGGGAACTCGAACTATACCGATAAGGATGGTCCATAAAACTAGGTCTCTCCAAGCTAAGAAGTCCCCAATATCGTACACAATCCACAACTGCCTATTAGAGAGAGTCGTCCATGCCACTGGTAATATTGTGTATTAAGCCACCTGCAATTCCTGCTCACTCGCCTCTATCGGCTCCAGGGTAAGACCACTCCATCTCCGGGTCAAGGATCACCTTACATGTCATACAATATATACCTCCATAAAGAAAGATGCCAGTCTGACTTAACCTTCAATATCATCGCTACAGACTGATATATGCCTAGTTAGCCTGCGCTCCCGAGAAGGCATGCTCACCAAATCGCTGAAACGGCGATTAATAGCCAAATAGAAACTTCCTAATGGTGGCCAAGAGGTGTCAAAATATAACTAGGTACATGTTTTATCACCAATTTATCACAATTAAGCTGCTTATTTACACAATAAATTGGTTCTTAACTAAAGAAGCTATTTCTTTTGACACAAATTTGCTTCTAATCTATTATATAAGTTATTTCTTTCGACAAAAATCTATTTCTTTGCTATTAATAGGTAATTGTTACTTCTTTGCAGAAGAAGTTGATTCTTTACTAAACGTATATCCATGTGCGTGTCATGGCTTGTTCTGATTGGCTATCGAGCTAATATTCAGCCACCGAGCATCGATTACGCTACATCTCTCACACAAACCAAATATGATGTATGCTGCGCTTAAAAAATAGTACTATACCTACTTTCTCTATAACTTCGTGTCGTTGCTATCAACAAATTCAAAGTCAAAAAGGAAAGAAGTAACAATTGTTAAAGAAGCAGATTTTGTGCAAAATGCAACTTATATATTAAAGAAGTTACTTCCTTAACAAAGACGCAACTTTTTGTCGAAAGAAGTAGCTTATTAAAAATGAAGTTACTTCTTTAGTAAAGAAGCAGCTGAATTGAAATGAAAATACATAGTTAGCTTTTGACACCTCTCAGCCACCATACCTACTCACCAATATATACAAAACTGGTTTTCTAAGTTCTTTTTTCTTTTCTTCTTCCCATCTCTATATTTGTATATTTCCCATATTTTAATAAATTCTTTTCTAATTTTATATCAATATTATTATCATTTTTTGTATTTCAATTAATATTTGTAAATCTACATATATCTAATGTTCTGCTCATTTGGTACTTTAACTTAATATTACGCATCTTGGTTCAGTTATATTTATCATAAATTGACTTACCTACATATTATGTACCTTACGTAAGTATATGATCTGAAATTCTTGCTTTTGCGTCTCTCATTCAACTCATAATCTATGTTTCATTTTACTATGTTACCTTTGATGAGCAGATTTAACCTCAAAATGTAAGGTTATTATAATATTAATGACATTTTTTTAAAATTTACAACAGCATCGTCGGATATTTTCTTTCATTTCTCTTCAATCTGATACTGCGAGAGAGGCTTGTCTTCAATTATACTATGCATATGTTGTTCTATTTAAAATTTCAGAATTATTTTATTAATGTAATAAACATGAAAAATATTAATTACATGAACTATACCTTTTAATTCTTGCTTACATAGTCTAATAAAGTTGTTTGATAATAAGATTCACTTGAATATCCTAATTTCGTTTATTCTTTAAATAATAAACCACAATTAAATATTTCTGTAAAATATTTTCATTAATGTATAAAAATGCGTGTTTCAAACAAAAAGTACTGCTATCACGTTTACTGTTTATAGATGTTTAGGTGTTTATTAATTCAGATTATTTCTTCTTGCTCGAACACCTTTATGCTATATTATTAGAAAATATATATTTATAAACTAAGTAAAAGTGTATATAATATTGGTTTTTTACATTGCACACTAAGTACATATAAAATACATTTTCACTTGTAGGTACAGTACTTCAGTACAGTACTACAGTACAGTTTAAATGTAGTTTATCTTCTGATAAATTAACCTTATTGACTTGTGTTTCCATAATAGAAATTAAATATTCTATTATATATATAAATAGTATTTGTCCACAAATGAATTCTTTTCTATAACTCTTTCGATGTTGATTTTTAATAAGATTAATACATACGAATAATTTTGTACAATTTATCGCTGTTCACAAGGCGCACTTTTAATAACAGTTAATATTTACAAATTTATACTTCTAGTATATTTCTTAGCGTATAAAACGAAACTAATTTCTTAGAAAACTGTCTGTCTGGTTATTCAACGTATCCTTTATAATTTTCCTTTAATCACATTTCAATTATTTATGGATGTCCGTAACATTTGAGCAGCATATATACCTACCTACATATATTAACTGTATATTACCACATAGAATAAATCTACTTTGCCATTTTTTTTAATAGCTAGTGTTCCATTATATGCAGTTTTATGTTTCTCTATGTTCTATCCTTATGCGCAGTTTTGACATGCAATACTGCCTATACATCTTTGTTGAATACTCCGTGCCTCAATGCATTGTTTCAAATAACAATATATATACATACATATAAACAACGCAAAACTTTTAAACTTTTACAAAGTTATTACTATTTGTCGAAATATGAAGAGAAAAAGATTCAAACAATTCGCTTGCATCGATTCGTGTTTGTCTCGATGGGTGTATTGTTCTTCGTTGTCCCTGCAGTCCCACATTAGGATGTAGTTGTGGAAATATACTTGCTTGAGTAATTAGTTCATATTCGGTAATAAGTTAGACAACTTTTTTACAGGACGATGATGAAAGTGAAAGCAACTTTATATTGTAGCACTCTTTGTTTTATTCCTCGTTATTATTTAGTATAGTATTCCTTTTCTTGCCCCTCCCTTTTGTGTTATCTAGGCATTGAGAGAGAAGTTCTTCGTGATGAGAACACAGTTAGAGAGAAGACTTTTGTGTGAAGAATATAGCGCGCCTATAGGAAGCGCGTTTTGTTATTCACATGCAACGGAAAAGCATCAATGCGAATGCTGTTTAGTTGTTAATATTGCTTAGTTTAAACGCAGCCATGAGGAGATTATTGTCATGATTAAAAAGTATTAACTTTATAGCTGGGTAGGCAGGGTTATAAGAGTCTTACTAGCGAATAGGCTTCAGTAAGATTGACTATATACTTAAAAATCATATGCGCAGGTAGGTGTCTCGTTCACTTTTATAAAGGAGATAATTCACAAATATTTATTCAGATTCCAAATTATGATAATGACAAAGTAACTTTAAAATATAAGTATTAGGATTCTAGAGTTTTTTATCAATAGAACCAATGGAAATTGATTCTTGAGTTTGATTATTTTAACTATTTTGAAATGTGGTTTATTTTGATTTACCAATATTTATTAGTAGAAAGTTATAAGATGATTTATATTTCTAGAAATATTTATAATTATAGTGTGCATTGTTGTTAATCATTACTCATGATATGCAGACTCAGGTTTAAAACATTTCCAAAATAACATTATTTGTTTCCATTAAGTAGATTATATTTAGAACTTTCTGCTACATATACATATTCATTTTAATTTTTTTACTTGTATTTACTCTATTTGTACTGTAATTCTTTCGCCAAGTAAATAAATACTCATACATATACTTCTGTATGACTTACTCATAATTACTTACAAATCTATATGACTTTTAATGTACCTATACAGAAGTCTGTGTACTCATGTTATATATGTATATTACATTGATCACATCATCAAAATCAGTTTAATGAATAAAACAAAAATTGGGAACCAATACAGTACAGTTAAAAATAAATATACAACTTAGATTTTACAAAAAAAACATAGCTTAAAGAAAATATAGTTTAATTCACATAATTGTCTCCATAACGTGCGGTCCATTGCCGCTGTCTTGATTTCTGGTAGCGTCAGTTCGGCGAATTGATCTTTGATGGATTTGATTAACTGGATCGATTTCCTTGTCCTATTTTCATGCGTCCGTGGCCTTCCCAGAGTCAATTGTGCAATGGGTTGGAAACTGCGCATTCAGTGACCGATGTATCGAAGTCGGCGTTCTTTGACTGTTTTGGACACATTCTGTAGAATGCTGTAGAATCTTGTGTTGGTGATATCCTTTCTATATGTGACATTCTTTGCTCTGTGCAGGAGACGCGTGTAGCACTCATCGAGTCTGTCGTTCAGATGTTTCGTCATCGTTTACATCTCGCTGCTATACAGGAGCACTGATTCAATTATTGTTCAGAAGATCCGGAGTTTGATACTCATGAAACAGGTTGATTTCCAGATGTTGTCCAACTTGTTGATCATATTAAAAGAAAGACCTTTGCGAGTGTTGAGATCTTTCTCCGAGTCAGCTGCTTAGGTATTTGAAGTCTTGGACTTCCTTGATGTTTCTTTTTAAATTTTGAATTTTGGGTGATCGAGTTTTCAAAGTTTCCGATTTTCATATATCCCGTTTTTTATCTGTTTATTCGAAGACCAACAGAGAGGGAGAAGTGTTCGATCCATGTCAGCCGTGGTTGAGAGTCAGTCATGTTATCGGCTAGAATAGCAATGTCGTCGGCAAAGTCCAGGTCAGTCAGGTATATTAGGGCTATACATTGTGCTGGGTGCCGCTTGAGTATTGTGAAACCGATGTACTCTTCTGTCTGGGTGTTCGCTATTCTCTGCACGTAGTCGATGAGGATAACAAATAGGTACCGGTCAGTGTATCCCCCCTGAAGAACGCCGCAGTTATCGGGAAGTCATCGCTTGCTCCGTCGGTCGTAATTATTATTTATTTTTTCATTTCCCGCATCCGTTTCTACAGGAGATCTAAGGTTGCCCATCCAAACCTGACAGCATCCCCTGGCTTCTTACAGAGATCCGCCAGGTTTCTAACTTTGAAACGGATTTTGAGGGTGTTAACTCGCATCTCGTTGCATTTTTCAAAAATGTGTCTGATTGATTCTTTTTCTTTGTAGCACCACCTGCATCTGTCATCGCGTGTCAGTCCCACATTGAATCTAAATTCTCCAAACCATCTTGAATGCCCACACCTGAGTTGTGCTAGCAGGCACTGATTTTTTCTAGGCCAGTTCTTCGTGGTAGCCAACTGTGCACTGCTACCACCCATAATGGCAAAACAGAAGGTGTCTCTGTTGAAAGTCGAGCTCCATTTGGTATTGATTTTCTTCTTTACCTTGGCTTTGATAGAGCTGAAGTTTATTGCTGCTTCTTTCTGGTTTACTCTTGATAGTGCTTATCCCGCATCTTTATCAACTTTTTCGTTTCTTTCGATGCCGCAAGGGGCACTAACAAATTGAATGGTGACATCAAATTTTCTTGAAATTTGCAATAGGTTGCACCAGATACTCATCTGGATTTCTCATGAGTCAAGGTGCATAGGGCCAGATTTGAGAGCCGAGATTGCGGATTGTGAGTCGGTGTAAACGATCATGGAAGGCGAGTGTTCATTATCTCTTTCCATGATGTTAGAGTATCTAAGGATCGGTTCTTTGATGCCTCTGATGTAAACATTAGCGGCTCCCGCTCCTACTTCCTCAACGACTAACCCATCTGACCACATTTCAACCTCTTTAGGGCCTGGTGCCTGGATGATTGTAATTGACACATTCTTTCGAGTAATCGCATTCTCTGCAGTGTTTTTACGTTTGACGTTTTGCAGCCTGTTGGGATAGAAGTGTATTTTTTCGATGTAGTTGTTATCTATCCCCGGGGAATGGGCTATAGGTAAGTATTTTTCACGTCTATAGTCGCCGAGATTCGGATGAACCATATCTGTACCATTGACCTTTTCTCTGCAGGTGGTGGTGCGATGTAGTCTTCGTCTTGGTCTGTTAGACGAGAGGAGTTCGTTAATGGGGTCTCTTTGGGGAATTCTATACATGCGCTCAAGTCTCTTAGCCGCCATTATTTTGTATCTTCATGCGAGGGCGATTAGGTTGGCTTCTAGAAGCAGAGATTCTATGTTCGTGGCTTTGACACAGCCAGTAAATGTTCTTGCCGCCATGTTCTGAGTAACTTCTAGTTTAGCTAGGTTAATACTGGATATTATGGTACCCCACACGTCGGCCCCGTACTCTAGGCAGCTTCGGATGTATCCCACATAGAGTCTCCTTAGGCAATCTGCGCTGCATCTCCATGTCGTACCAGCCAGATGGGTGCCACAATTCCCATCTTCCATTAAGTGGGATATAGCCTTCGTTCCAGCTTATGTTATAAATGGCTAGTAGAGTATTTTTGACTTCCTCAGACAGATGGGTTAGGAATTCATTATATATACCATCCCTTCCAGCCGCACGATTGCTGCCCAGCTTCTTCATTGCGTGGTTAAGTTCCGCCATCGAAAAGTTATTGTCCCCTTCTCGATCATACTGCATGTTGCGATGTGCCTTATTTTCCTTGGAAATTTTCCAATCTTGCGCCTTTCTGTTGCGGTGTTTAGGGCATTTTTCTAAAATTGTCCTTCCTATCACAAACTTATTTGCATATAAATAAGAAGAACAGGTCAAACTTTAATTTGAAATTATAACAATATAATATGAAAATTAAATTAATGAAATCATAAAAAAGGTTTATTGTTTTTACAGTACTTAATATGTTAATTCCATAGAGATAATATTTTACTATCATCCTTTCAGAGAGGATAGCGGTCAGAATTCAATGTTAAATTGCTTCATTTTGAACTCCCATAATATATGGGGAATAAAAATTACCAATTTGATCGATTTTTACAGTAAATTAATTCCCAAGAATAATTGTATCATTGTATTAATTCTAATTATAAATGTCCATTATCCAAATAATAACACTTTTCGTCCTATGCGTTGTCTAAAGTCTCAAGTTCTATATATATTATCAGTCTATATATTACATAAACAATTGAAATTCACAACAATGTATAAAGCGACCAGCAAAATTCACCAGACTAGTAAACTATGGACTCCATCTGAAATACATCAAATGATCATAGATTCCAACAAAATAGGTAATATACCAAAATATTTGATAATTCATAAATAGAATTTTCTCCTTCTCGAAACGAAGTAAACATAAATAAATCATGAAGCCTACCTACATATTCAACGAAATTTAGGAAGAAAAATATAAGTAATTTAGCTATATAAAGCTTTATTTTTGCAATTACTGTGTCTATTCATAAGCACATTTTGGCTTGATTAAGCCATTTTACATTATTTATTTATTCTATCCACTACGAGAAAAACACAGTTTTGTTTCAAGTAAAACATACATGCGAAAAAAGAAATGCAATTGCCCGTTTTGGAAATACAAATTTGGAATGGAGAAGTCATCTGATTAAAATATATATAAAACAGTTATCAGAAGTAAAACGGACCACAGCGCTATGGCCTGGTAACAAAGGTTATTTACAGCAATTCTGAATTACTCGAAATAACACAAAATCAATCTCCGTGAAGATGACAGGCTAGCTCACAACAGCACCAATTGAAGCAGGGAAACGGGTATTACATCATGCACAACCACCTGCAAAAAAAGCCATATTCATATTGCGCTTCGACATCCCTAAGAGTACCCACGACAGTACAAATCATGTACGACATAAATTACAAAGGAAAAACTGGAGAAACTTCAGAAAGAAAATTTCCTTCAGACGATATGAAGAACTGCTGCAGGCCTATCGCTTTGAATTTTGTGTCCAACGAAGCAGAGAGAAAAGACAACATTAAAATATATTCAAATCTTCCGGCACCAAAGAAAAATCACCAGGAACATCTAAAGAAGGCTACAATGGAGACAGCATACAAACCACGAGAAGATATTACGATTTATATCTATACATCTTGACCACAGGAAGAACCAATGATGAAAGAGCGATAGCAGTCGGGGACACAGGGAATTGTCAGTTTGTGAAAGCAACATAACCAACGAGAAATACCCTGATTCGTAGAAATATATATTTGAAGCAAGACACTTGAAGCAATACTATCAGAAGTATTTACAAACTATATCAGAATTTCAACAGTTGTTTTGGATATTTTAAAGAGAAACCAATTTATATATTATAATTGAATTTAAATTAAATTATTGTTTTCTTAACTAATTGGTTAATTTCATAAAAATTACAATTTTAACGTTAGTATTTCAAAATTATATAAGAGAAATTTCTTTCAACATTTAGATGTATTCAATTTGAAAAAGCTGCTATATATATAAAAATATTAGAAAAATATGTGTACAACTATAAGCACGTAATATTTTCTAAACATATTTTACAAAGATACATATGTCATTCAGCGCACAATTAGCACATACACAAATGTTTCCTGAAATGCGATTAGCTATATGTACAAAAATACTTTCGGAAAAGATAAATATTGTATGTTCCATAGCAAAATATAATTCTAAATTCGTAAGCCAGCCATCGTTAATTTTAATGTTTGAAGGACTATTTTGATAATTTTACTACTGCTACTAACAGTCCTATATAATTATATTTAAAAGGGGACTTGGTATAAAGCGCTATTATGCTAGTAGATATGTTATAAAACATCCTTAACCCATTTCAAAGTTACACCTGTAGCTTCCGTGAAATGTAAAAGATAAACAAATGAGAATAAATAAATTATCGTTTTCGAGATTCACTTCAGAAATGTTTAAAGGTATTTTATTCTTTCTAAATTTATCCTATATTACTCCCGCCTCCCGTGTAGTATATTAGTAAAGCCTACTATATATAGTCATATCAAGTAATTGCACGATATAAAGCAAATATGTCTTGTTTGAAGGAATGGAGAAACCACATAAAAACATTTCTAAAACTACTCTTCGTTCCTCATCCGGACTCAGTAAAAGAAAACACATTCTTGTCGTTTTCTGTTCTTTTCTTTTGCCTCTACCTCAAACCAATATGATATGAGTTGTTTTGATAATAGTAGTTGAAATCAATTGACGGAAACATTATCCGATTGTAAACGTGTAGGTCTGCAAATACGTACCGATATTATATTCGAAATATACACAGATATATTTACTACGCAATGCAATGTGCAAAAGTTGTAGGTATTGCTAATTGTTGACTTAATGCTTAATTTGTTTTCTTTATTTCAACATATAAAAATATATTTGTTAATTATTTTCATTATTTGAAATTTGTCTATCTAAATTTTGAGTAAGCTCAAGCTTGAGTTTACACTCAAGCTGTGAGTATAAACGATTTTTTACGTAGAGTTAGTCGAAGTTGGGGGATCCTAAGCTCGTTGAACTGCGCCAGATGGACCTTTGGTTCGTTTCTTCTTGGGTGGGGAGCATCAAATGATGAAGGGGATATCGGGTTTCATCATCTTCCCTAGCTGTTGGAGGACAAAGGTTTTGAAGTTGGCGAGAATTGGCTGCATCTCTGCTTCCTGAACAGCTTCACTGTATGACATATCGGGAAAGGCACGCACGAAGCAGTTTTCCACTCGTTTAATGATCGTTCTTGTGTGTTTAGTAGTGAGAGGAAACCACGCAGGTAAAGCATATTCAAATATACTTGATATTGGAGCGATACAGATTTGTCAGCCCTTTATGATTGCCACAATACTTTCTTAAAGTCCGTAGCCAGAAGACCCTCTGAAGTGCCTTTTTCCTGCAGGTATCAACAGGCTTTTTAAAAGATAGGTGACAATCGGCGATTACTCCTAGTAATTTGGTCGGTGGGGGAATTATCAATGGTGATGGGATGGACAGTAGGGCTTCTTCGGGGGTTGACTATGACCTCAACCGTTTTGAACGCACTTAGAGACATATTGTTGTTGTGGCACCACTGTTGAATATTGTCAATGGCATCTTGAGCTTCTATTTGAAGGGCTATACATCAGTCGTTCCAATGCTTGCCGATACGGTGACGTAAAATGTCCCAAGACGGACCCTTGAGGTACTGAGTCGGTAACCTTGAGATGTTTGGATAGTCCATTGTTGAAATGCAACGCACCTGAGATCTCTCAGTTAGGAAACTCTGTATGTGATAAATAAGTCCTGGGTCCATTGATTTTGCTATCTGCTTTGGTAACACAAGACTGCTGACCACATTTTATCGAAAACTTTCTGCATGTCTACCATGATTTCGCTTATATAAGGTCTTCCATCGTCTTGAGATTTTGTCCATTTATCATAGATCAAAATAAGAGCATTTGTGGCCCCTCCTTTCCTAATGTATGCATGCTGATCAAACAAATCAAGTTGGGATTGGTACCTATAACAGATAGACCTCTCACAGATCTTTAAAGACAGAACTTCAAAATGAGATATAAGGCGAAAATCTACTGGGGTAGATGGAGAAGGTTTCTTGGGTATTGGGTATTGGCGAATGCTATAGGTTCTGTCGACAATGCTTAAGCAGCCAGGGTGATATGCCAGATGGTCCCAGAGTGCTCTGCTCTTTGAGTGTGGAGGGATAACGAAGTACTTCTGACTGAGTCAGAAGATAGTTATTTATTCATATAATTCATTTTCAGAAATCAAATTTAAAATCTAACCTGACTATAACCTTTGAGCATAGTATAAAGGAGATATTGTTGAGAATTATTATTATATATAATATTAGTTTAATTTGAATTTTCTTAAAACATTTTTCATTTAATTTGAGCTATTATAAACGTTTGATAATAGATCATTTTTAATCTATAATATTTACAAAATTGAATAAAAAGTAATTTATACAAATAATCATAAAATATAATATATATACGTAAATAGTATGTAAACATATACAAAGATAATAAAGGGACTGTGAGTTATTTAATTTATTGGTTTCTATGAATTTATAACATTAATTTATTATTTTACAAATAAAATTATTAAACTATCCAACATCAAATATGTATAAAAAAGATTGTAGTATTAAGTTAGAGTTAAATTATTTAATTTGCTATCTATGAGCTTACATTTAAATGTACATATAAACATTTTTTTATACATATTCTTATCGATAATTTCCTATTCCTCTTTTCTGACTTAATATTATTATACTTATTCTGTGAAATTTCACAAATTGAGCTCAATACCAAAAAGTAAAAAATCTATTTTACAAAAAAATGTATGTTCCAAAATTTGTTTTGACATTCTATATACCTATAATACAAATTATTACAAATCTGTTATATATTAAAATAATACCATTATTCTTCATTAATCAATTCATATCTGTTTTGTCCAACAAATTTTATAGTTTTAAACTGAAACAAATTATTTTATTATCATGTAGACACAATTGAGAATTGATAAACAAATTTTTTTTACCACAGAGATTCAATGACTGTAGATCTTCCCAGTCTTCGACAATCATTAATTTCAATTTTAAAATTCAACATTATCCGATGCGTATATTTTGACTTCACTTTTTTTTTTAATTAATGTTTTCCGTTGCTATATTTCTTTTATCGTATAATATAGATAGGATGTAAAATATCCACGGAGTTTTTATTTCAATGCAAAAAAACATACAGTAATAATAATATTATAATATTAAATTAAATTAAATTAAATTAATACAATATCACAATAAAATTTTTTTTTTAATTTTGCAATTTATTATTGTCAGATTAGCAGTTTTTTCTATTTTAATGGAATCGAATTAATTATCGCTTTGTTAGAAAAGTATAACTTAAAAGAAATAAAAAACGCGCATATTACGTTAATCAATCTTTTTAATCCTTGATGGAGAGTTCTTTAAAACGATGCCCAATTATGTTTTTAATCATTTTTTAAAGTAATTGTAATATGAGTCCCAGAAAGCATTTGAAGTTAAAAACAGAGAGATTATTGCAAAAAAATATATAAAAAAATATTATAATTTGATGGTTATAATTAATGTTGTCCATATGATCATTTAAATAGCTATAGTGTTTCAATAATTTAGCAATAAAAAATAAAATGCGAGTGTACAATAATATTTAACATAAAATACATAATAAAAATACTTCTTGAATTTACTTTTGTGTATTTATGTACAAATGATGAAACTACATTAATAATAAAAAGCACATTAAAATAAAAACACTATAAGTATTACAGCAACACATGGAGCAATATTTCAATGAAAATAGATTACTAGACAGTTAGTCATGACAACAGATAGACAGAATTTTAAATATTTTTGTCCAAATAAATCTAGGAAATGATTGTATTCATTAATTGCTCGCATAAACAAATCAATTAGTTGCAAGTCTATTATTATTATTGCGTGGATACATAAATAGGGATTTATAGTATCGTTATCTAATCTTAGTTGTCACGCAGCTGGGGACATTTTTATATGGTCTACATACAAACGTGAATGGGAGAATTTGATGGTAAAACTCGCTTTGTAATAATATAATCAATTCTTCCCAATAAATACAGTGTATTTTATACTCATATAATAGTTTACCATTATCATAACATATATTATAGTCGACTATATGATAGGTATACTATATACATACCAATACGGATAGGTATATCTTGAACATTCTAAAAAAGGGTCGATTTAAGGCATTGTATCGCATTGTATAACTAATAACAATAAACATACTCTTACCATTTTTATTATAAGTATACTGCACATTATACATAAAACCAAAAGTTGAGTATATTTCTTCAATATTTAATATAATTTCTTTAAGGAAGATATAACTAAGGTTTTTATTCGTTAGCTTAAAACAAAAAACTTAATGGTGTATTTTTTTTTAGTTATAGGTACATATCTGAAACTTAACTTGTTTTTAAAACAAATTATTATCTAATAATTATTTCAAAAATTCTAATACTTTAAATATCTTTTTTAATAGAACATGAGTAATAGTACAAAAGTCGTCCTTTAAAATGGTATTTCAAAGTATAAAAGATACGAATAAATTTAATTTTAAATGGCCTTACATAAAATCTAGTAAACATGAGGTACCTACAATGTTCATACGTGTGAAGATACACCATAATAGTAGTAGGAAAAGTGGAGATACACGGAAGGAATCTTGGTCCAGTAGATATCAGATTTAGGAGGAAAGGTATAACCCCCAAGATATCCAACAATGTTTTAGGCAGCTCAAATTGTTCACTGTCAGATATATGTAGACTGTCAATTTTTCCTGTGAAATTTGCACTAATCATCCGATATTGACACGTTGGTTGTTTGGTGACTTTTCCGGATCTATATTATCATTAGAGAAAAAACAATGAATGGATACGAACTTGCTAGTAGTTATGTGTATAAAATGGTCTCCATTCTTAATATATCAATTTGGTACAACCTGGATACCTAGTACTCATCACAGATAAGTGCTATGACTAGATCGGGAATTCGGGCATCATGTTGTAATTGAGAGAGGGGAGAATACAATCGTTTAATAATTCGCCAGAAAACACAATAAGCTGGAGAAGACGCGTGCATCCTTTTATACCTAACATGTACCTAATCTGTCATTGAATGAAAACAATACTTGATTGTGATAGACTGATCGGGGGAGTTGAATCTGTACATTTAATACTATTTATAATATTGGACTTAATTATTCATATTATCTGCCCTAACGATACCTTGCTTTATGTGTGCATATCTATGTATGCCTATGTATCAATGTAAGTCATTTACACAAAAACTTAATTCAATATTCAAATTATTTGTAAGCATTTAAATTTATGACAATTTTGGTCGTTTAACATAGTTTACTTAAATTTTACATATTTTAAGTTACCATATGCAAAAAATTAGCTTCATTGTATTATAGTTTATCATAATTGGATAATACAATAATTAAGCTCATACTCTATAATTATTGTTTAAAATTATTTAACTGTTTTCAGAAATTTTAAATACACGAAAAAAGATGTTCAGTAATGATTATTTTTTTACATTTTATGAAATCAATTATTTTATATAATTTATCGATACTCTTAATTGAAAGCATTATCGCTCAAATTCTGTTCATAAAGATTCACTTTATTTGATTTAAATATCTAATAAAAGCATACCGGACCTTCCTTTAATTTCTTCACCCCACCCCTTTCACACTTTGTACATTCAGTCGGACAACCAAATTTGGAAGAAGCTTCCGACAAGCCAAAGCGAAAAGAATGTAACCCAATTTCATCAATTAGCCAACCGGCGGCAAAAAAAACTAAGAAGGACCAGGGCCACACAATCCGCGGTGAGTCCTTCTGACAGATGTAGGCGTAAAGTAGCGAATTTTATCCAATTAAGTATGTACAGAAATGTACTCAATATGCTTAAAAATACTCTAAAACCAATATCAAGTTCATTTAGAATGTAAGAAAAAATATTAAATGTTTACATAAATATTTTGTTAAATAAATCTTAGAAAAAATATAAGGTAATATATAAAAATATAATAAATTGTTCATAGTTTAATTTATTATATTTCTAAAAGTTTACCTTAAGCATTTTTAATGTTATCTTTTATATATAGGTATATATTTATTTATAAATTATGAATATTATACATGTGTATACATGTATATTTGTATTTTTAATATAAAATATAAGCATTTTTATATGAATGGTTAATTAAAACAATATTTTAAATGTTGAACATTTCTTATGGAAAGTGTTGTTAAACAGCATTTATTGAAAAAGTTAGCATTTAATGCAATTACAAATGTGATTTACATTCATAAATATGATTGACTAAAATAATATCGCTTACAAAAATGATTTTAAATGTTTTAATTAAAACAGTATAGTTTTAACTATGTACACAATAATCCAGAATTTTCCATTTAAGTGAAATAAATCACTACGGAAATATAATGATCACTAAAATATAACTCTAAAATCTTTAGATTTATTTTATTTGTCAAAAAATAAACCATATGATTAATGTAGTAAAATTTTAAAATCAACCACTGAAATTTTAAAGGTCATTCATCTAAAATTCTAAATATCTTTCACAAGAATCTCAGATATTCCTACAAATAAATTAAAATCTTCTAGACAAGATGTGAAAAAAATTGTACCCCACAAATCGCTATCCTGTTCGAATTTAAAAATCAACCAACAAAAAATCTGTTTTGGTATTCTATCATTTGCAAAAATTGTGAAATTATCTTCCCTCTATTTTTTAAAATTCGCTATTTGAAAATTTACATAAATATAAATCGTACTAAAATTTAAATTATCAAATAAATGGTATAAATTATTCCGATAAGATATCTAAAATAATTATCTGCATTCACAAAATAAATAAAACTGAATAACATCATAAAACTAAAATTTTAAAATCATCACGCAGAAAATAATAAAATTACAAAAAATTATGTTACATTCCAGTAAGAAATACACAGACGTCTACTCTACAATATATTTTTAAATAACGCATCCAAAATTAAAGTAAAATCCAGATAACATTTATAATCATTCCACTAATTGATTAAAATATTCGGATAAAAATGTAGAGATAAATGATTTTATATCCAGCGAAAAAAAATCAAAAATTTAATAATAATAATAGTAGCTTCCATTTAAAATATTAGATTTGATATATAATTTAATATAATTATTACATCCACATTTTAAATTTGAATGATATATGAAAACGAGTAAAAGTTATGGAATAAACTCAAAATATTAAGAAGAACTATTATATTATTAGCAGCTAATACAAAGTAAAATTACAAAAGCGAAAATAATAATAAAAGTGTTCGCATCGAACAATAATTTTATCAGATATTTTCTTATTATGAATGTTCAACTCCTGAAACTGAGAAAATATGTGATGAAGCAATAAAATAAAGAGTAGATGAAAAACAATACCACTGCTTTGATTAATAGGTACATGATTCAAAATATGACATTTTAAATAATTTATAACATTTAATTGCACTAACCAATATAAACAAATCATATGCCCTATTGATAGTCATCTACTGTATTTTGATTTTTAATGTGGAAATCAAATTATACCTTTAAAATGTCTTTATTTGTTTCAATTTATAGAAAAACTAAAATTTATATACTAGTATCTCTGTTATCATGGGGATCTAATCGTGGATCATGTATTCATTATATAAAGCTATAACATTTTCGTTCATTGCCTTTTAAACAAAGGCTCAAAGCCATCATTAACCTTTTAATATAGAAATAGATAAGACATTTTTAATGATTTATAAAGATTTTTTCGTATATCAACAAATGTTATTTTATAAAAATTCAAAAAGAAAAAGTGGTCCTCAGTAACGACCTATTTCTCTTTGAACCTCGTTCACAAGAAAAAATGGAGCGTAGGTATATACCACTTATTCCTCTGGGTGCATACCAATATATATATATAAATATTAACCTTAAATATCTCTTAAGGAAAAATTATGAAGCTTTGTTCCATAAAATTTGAGTGCATGTAATTTAACCATATTATTATATAATCAAGAATCATTTAAGTTTGTCTACAATATAAAAATAGGTATGTTTAGAAATGTGTTAACGTGGAATATTGATATACATTAAATAATTGTTTGCAGTTGATAATTTTTTTATTTTAAAACAAGGAAAACTAATTACCTCTCCTGCAGTTATAATATACATGTTTAGACAATTATTACAAAATAACTATTTACTATATAAAATAATAATAAATATAAATGAATTTATTTATACATGTCTGAGACATTTTATTATTATGTGTGGATGTTAATTTTTCATGTTAATTACAGTTTATAATCAGAATTTCGTTAAAAAATGTAGGTATGCTTCTGAATTTAGAAAAAAGGATTGCTTTCTCAGAGAAACGCCTTCTACGGGAGCAAAACTATAAACATTATTCTCCTTTTGAAATTATAGCAGATACTTGAATAATATTATAATTACATTTGCTACTGATTGAGTAGATTTGATGTTTTCTTTGTACGAGAATAAGTATAAAAATAAGTATATTGCCATGTTGTCTTAATTATACAAATTTAATAAAAGTTTAAAAATAGTTAATAGGTCAATATTTGGACGCTTGTGTAAAAATGCAGCATGTAGCCAATGGTGGATTTTAATAAAAATAAAATAATAAAAGAACCACGAATATATGAAATATGAAAATCTAGTTCACATATAAAAACATGAGAAATTATTTAAATTAAGTATTCTTATCAGTATATTTATTTCATTAAAAAACTTCAAAATACCTTTAATTTCCGTTATATATTTTATTTATAAAATGTTACGCTATTATTTTAACAATAAGTATAAATATCTTTTTACTAAATTTTAGAAATTAAAAAAAATGTCTCAGCAAACTTTTAACAGAGGAGTTTTTATCGTGATGTTTATATTTAGAGAATCGTTTTCTATTTATTTTAATAATATAAAAATTCTTATCATAATTGTTCCAAATTCCTCATAAACACATACAGGGTAACAGAGGTCGACTCTTTGTAGTAACATTACCAATGTTGGAAAAAATAATAAATTTAATGAATATAATTTGTCTAATTAATTCGTACACAATTTTTTCGAATTATTTTAAAGTTTTCAATTCATTCTAAAACATGTTGTATTTTTCATTTTAATATTGTTTGTCTTTATTCTAATTAGGGAATTATGTTGGTTTATTTATTTTTTAACAAGTGACAATTATTTCTACACAAAATACAAAACAAACAGCTGCGCCTTATTTATTATTAATTGAGTTGAATTTTCTTGTTTGTTAAATTGTAAATTAAAAAGGCTACACCTAAATTTGACAAACACTTTATTGTGAAAGCAGGTGCGTCGGAGCTAATTAATTTAAATTAAATAAATTGTCATCAATAAAAAATTCGAATAATATAATTCAAAATACATTGTACCTACATACGTTGTTTTTATACGTGATGTTACTCTCATTTGCATAGTGCTTTCAATAATCAAGTCTAATTAATTTTGAAGCTGATGTTACACGATTTCTTTTTATTTACGCTGGTTAATGAAATCTTGTTTCAGACCGGCCTTAATTTTATTTTAAAATATTCTATCTAATTTATGGCTGTTTATACTACTTTACTTAATTTCCAAAGCGCGTCAGTCTTTACCACTTTCACGAAGCACCGTTACATAAATATGTAAAAATATATCGTTAGAAGACATACATACATGTATGTTAGAAAATAAATTCGTTTAATAATATGCAAAGTTTCAAAACTTTACTTTATTAGGAAATTTAAAAATTGTAGGGCCTCTGATATATGATGAGCAAAAAAGTCCAGTATATGAATAGGGTTAAGATACGTGATATATGTATATATTTCGCGATAAAAATAAAGAAAAATAATGCTAACATAGTATATAGCTAGCTACCTTTACATCGATCTCGGTGTTATTCTATTTCTTTGGATCACTTTAACATAAAAAAAACTTAGTCTACTAAATGTATTCCAGTGTATCTTACCACTGATTTTGTGAGAACAGAAATTATAATATTTCAATTATAATTTTTAATGTTAGATTTATTTAAAAATAGATTACTTATATCCATAACGAATTTGAATTAGAATTAGATGAGTGAGCCCAAACAACTGAAGAGAAAGATTCGACATATAAAAGAGGTGCTCATTAATATAAGGTTGTTTAAAAAATTATCAATACCTTATTGTGTTAGCATTTAAAAGAAATATTAACATTATAAAAACTCAAACCTCTTAAATCTAATAAGATAAACTACAAATTTAATAAATGTTTATTTACATACTTAACAGGTTTTATCTGATATACAATATAAGCTCATTTAAGAGTGTTAGGTACTTGAGTGATCTTCAGTAAAATAACTGGATAAGATTATTGCAAATAAAATTACTCTAATCTGTATAAAAATTATCAAACGATTGTTATCACACAAAATCAGACAATTTATATTATCTTAGCATCAGCTTGTGACTCTAATGCAATTTTAAGGCAAAAAATCTAATTTTGTAATATAAAAACATTTATCAGATATTATATTATTTCTATGATTTCAACTAAATGCACAATTTTAATATAGATATATTTATTTCGTTTCAACCAGAAGTAATGAATTTAGATATAATCGACTAAAAGATATTAGCATATTAAATCTAATAGAGAACTTAAAATATACCTACCATGGATTATCAATGAATATCGATTGCTTAAACTTATGAAAAGCAGGGGGAATAGATAAAGCAACTATGCTCAGTCACAGTTTTGTTTAGTTCTCTTTTAGGTTCATCTGATATTAGTTCCATTTAGTTTCATTTAGTTTCATTTACAAATTTTTTCTTGTTTATTTTTCAAAAATTATTATGTTTACTCATTAACATTAACAAACATATTAATTGAATGTGAATTCATTTATTAATTTGGTAACAAATTATTTCAGTTAAAATCACAGAAATATGCAAAGTGCATCGTCCATAATATTACAATTTATCATCAGTAAAACTGGAATGTCCAGCTTTGGAAATATATTTTTCTGGTTCCATCCATATCAAGCGACGACTGATTAAATTCACCGGATTCCAGTTTGAAAATGGCGCAGGGAGAGACAAAATGGTAGATTAGGGCGGAGAGCTGAAGGGAGAAGAAAGATGGGTCAAGCAAAATGCTTTCCTGATTGTCCTTTCAACAAGAGGGGGTGGGGAGAAGGGGTTGATATGACGAGGACGGACAGCAGTCTAGGTATGAGTTGTTGCTTGAAACACGGGGGCTGTCTATAATATGCATGCGGTCGTCCCAGCTGATTGTGAAAGATTGGTTAGTTGTGATGGCTTCCATGGCTAGTCTTTTCTTCGTCTTTTGAAGAGAGGGGAGAAAAGAAGAGGGGAAGGACAGAATGAACTAATATAAATGTATATTTAGATAGAAAAACGTATAACTGAGAGAAAACACGAGATAAGCAAAGAAAAATTGGGTAAATAATTGAGGAAAAGTGTATATCCTGGTTGGTAGACTTCATCGAAATTGGATAGGCGACTTGTAGCTAAGCTTCAAGTTTATATATATATTGGAAATTTCATTGGGGCCTTATGCAATACTTATCAACCACAATGTCACCTGAAAATTAGACGTAGGTGTGACTTACAAATTATTGTCTAATCAGCACTTTAGTTTTATGAATATATAATATTCAGAGACAATAAACGAGGAAGGTAATTCTTAACTGCCGTCGGGTTACAATTATTATGCCACTTCTTTAGTTAGGCGCAAAATAATTAACATTAAAATCATTAATAAAAAAATTTTAAATGAATCTGTCGCAAATTCAAAGTTTTTCACTCATTTCTTATAAATAAATATCTATAAATTATAAATTAATTAATCTAAATCTTTATATCTCTTTGTTTAAATAAAAATAATTTCAATCTATACAAAGTAGCATTAACTATTTTAAATCGAATCCATTTGGAATTTAAAAAAATATTCTAACAATTATAACATATACAATTGTCTGCTATACTCGTCACATTTTAAGCTTCTAGATATTAAAAGTCATAAATTTGCTAATATTTCACCCATATATATTTCACCCATGCACGTTCTTTTTGAACCTTAAACTTTAGACTATAATGGCAAATCAGTTAAACTTTTCAATATTTTAGTAATATTCAAAAGTGTGTCAAAAATGGGTAAATTCTACACAATTAAGACAAGACGTCTCTAATGTAAGATAAACTCGTCAAAACTCCTCAAAATATTCTTCAAATTATAATAAATTAAGTAACACATAGTTATGTATAAAACAATAATGTATATATAATGAAATTACAAAATGATACAAAAAGAATAATGATTAATAAATTTACAGATACATGAAGTCCGTTAATAAGATAATAAAAGAAGGTTATAATGAACTTTCGATTATAAAACAAGCAAAAGTAATAATAAAAATAAGTCATTAAGTATATTAGCAGAAACATAAAGTCCGTTATTAGGATGATAGAACAAACATGACTGGTCAATGTCACATTGTGGGCATTCATATCCAGACAAATGTTTGCCTGTGGTCCCACTGCATGCTTCGCTGCCACTTTCTAAAAGTCTCACATATTATCCAAGCTTTACCCATCAGTTTTGTTGCCTCGTATCATAAAAATTAACACCGCAGATTAAACAGTCATTTTCATTGAATTTTATTTGGTTTGGTTTTTAACCTTTTGGATTAATTATTTCGGTTGTTTTTCTGTTCCGGGTTTTTTGGAATTTTGTTTTGTTTTCTTCTCTTCTCTTCTCTTCTCTTCTCTTCTCTTCTCTTCTCTTCTCTTTTCTTTTGATTTATTTTCCTTTTTCTTTAGCCTTGTTTACATACTTAAAATGTTTTTCAGACGTGTGGACAAATGATGGCTGTTTCACACTTTTAATAACTCTTTTTCTATTTCACTTTGGAAAAGGAGAAATTTCTTCAAAAGGTATATTCATAAAAACAGCGTTATAGAGGGACCTGGAACATTGATCATAATTTCCTGGGAACCAGCTTCGAAACGATTCATACCTTCATGGATTTATCACCAGCTCCAAGCTTGCATATTAGAAGTTTTCCATCTGTTCAATTTTCTTCCACCAGCCTCGTCAACTTTAGCATGGTTTTTTAGTTTTTTGAGTTCACCCATTCTACGTTTTATCATTCTTCCTACCATTTGTGTTCTAAAACAAATTATAAATAGACTAGATATTAGAATTATAACATCGTACATCTAATTCAGAATGATAACTAAGTATTTTACCTAGATAGAAAGATTAGGATTTCCCATTTCTAAATCTGTTTTTCATTTAGAAATTAAATAAAAAAAATAAAAGTTATCATATTTTTATTGAAACAAAAAATGTCATTTTCGGCCAATTTTGCATAGAAATTTAGTATAACTGTGATCATTTATAATATAGATAAAAATAATTTCGGAATTTAATTTTTTTTTTGAAATGAAGCATATATATTGTTTAAACTAAAATAACACAAAATATACTGTTGTATAGTTATTTATGAGTATATTACTACTTTTATTTATTTATGAGGCATAAAATTATAATATTTTGGTATGTAAATATGTTATAATTACAATTTTTCAGTTATTTATTTTTGACCTTATGTTCTTTAAATGATTTTTCTGCATTAAAATAGTAAACTTTTACAGTATATTCATTTTCTACAGATATTTTTACATCTAATTGCAGATGGATACATTTTTTGCTAGTTTTAGTTTAAACGTTATTATTGAATTAAATCTTATTTTCTTAATATAAAACGAACCGAACTATTGCGAGCACATAAAAGGATAAAAATACATTGACGAGTTTATCTGAGGGGAGATATTTAGATAAAAATACATTAACGAGTTTAAACGATATGTTCTTGGTAAACTCGTCACGTGTTTTATTATTACCTGTGCTTTCTGCATTATTCAATTTTTTGCATAAAACTAGCCATGGCCATGGTACTAAACACAATATTAAATATATTTCAAAAATAAATTAAATCATTTTTAATAGTGGTCAGATAAATCCTCTTGAATTAACATAAATCACTTTGCTTCACTAGAAAATTCTGAGATAAATTTATTTGAATAATAAAGCTATCAAATAAGAAGAAGAATAAAGGCTTCTGTTTTCAAAGTGACAGACGCACAAATTAACAGTAGATAGATAGAGTACATAAGTTCATAAAGTACTGGCAGTACAAAAAGTACAAAAAAGCACGAAATACAATAGCGAAAAAAGGTACAACGGTACATATATTTTAGTAAATGGGAAGTTCAAAAGAGAATACATGTTAAAAAGTTTTTACTGTTCATCTGAGTGAGGACCGGGGTAGTCAAATCGGGTTTTCAGTCTCTGAGGTAATGACTATGATTGTTTGTTGGAGGGAGGAACTGATGAAGAACGTGTGATTTGTTTTTGGTTATGTTGCCAAAGAGTTTGGCATCGACCTTCTTGTAGTGGGATATTAATAGGTCTGTATCGTTGTTACGTTATCCATATTTTTTAAATCTGCTAATAAGGCTGAATAGACGGAAGATGTCTTCGGTGTCTTCCATGCTTGACTGAAGTAATTAAGTCGACTGATAATGAGGGCATTAAAGACTTGGGAATATTGTTCGCTTGTAGACCTTGGCTCTTCAGAATTTTTAGTGCGTAGAGGAGGCTACTACATTTCGCGATCTGGTTTTTGATGTGCTGACTAATCTCGAGTCGGTTGGAGTAAGTGACCCCCAGGATATTGATTTAGTTTGCTCGAGTTATATTGGGCAGAAGGCCAGGGAGGGTTGTAGGTTTGCATCTGGGCCTTGAGAATATCATTTCTTTAGTCTTTTCTTTATTTAGCTTCAAGTTATTGGCAAGAGCCCACTCTCGGACGTTCTGAAGCTCCCCTCTGGTGGAGTCTATGTCAGCTCGTGAAATTATCAGGTAGGTGTCATCAGTATACTTGACATAGATGTTGTTCGGATTAAGTGAGTAGTAGGGAAGGTAGACCACGATCACAATTG
>JAYRBW010064341.1:0-24685 GCA_036023295.1 Invenusta paracnida
CGACATCTTGAGTAGAGGAGCGAGGATACGACCGTCTAGTAGAGCAGAGAGGAGGAGCGGGGATACGACCGTCTAGTTGCGTCAAGCAAAGTGAAATGAATGAAAACGAACTGGCGCATTCCCTTTTATACTCTTACAGCTGTGTCATTGGCTGAGCACTGTCTCGAGTCTGATTGGACGCGAGGGGGAGGGTGTGCGTGGGCGGGGGGGGGGTCTTTGTTGATCTAGACCTCACCCTACCCTACTACTAATATAAAAATGATAATCAACAGAATGTTTGTCCAAGGGGCCAAAGGTAGGTAGCCTGATCGAGTTGGTCCCCAATTCAAGTTACAGATTATAATAAGTATAGGTAAGTAAGTATATTATAGACTAGTAAGGAAATCGTTTTTGCATATAAAAAAGCAATCGAAGTACATATTAGCTCCGGATTGTATTAAGTATTTAAATTAGCATAAATATCTAACAAAATCCAAGAAGCAATAAAAGCACATAATTTGCTTGATATAAATTATTGTTGAGTATGTTATAGTAATGTATGTGAAAATTGAATGTAAATATATAGGTAGGTACAAGACATGTGTGGTGTATAGTATATGTGTACCAACATATTTAAGCTACACATTTATTTGATGAATGTAATATTTGTGGATTTTTCTACGTTTAAAGTTAATACTTTGTTAAATAATGATTATTTACGTTATATTTGAATTCATATCTATTTCTATTTTTAATTTGTTTCATTTTGTTAATGATAATGAATAAAGATAGAAAAAACAAGGCGAATTTAAATTTAAAAAAAGTTATTCAATGTATAGTATAGAATGATCTTTATCATATAATTAATAATGTTTTATTTTTCGCTAAGAATAGAATCCTATCGAAAAATATATTAGTTATTTGTATACGTATGCTTGATTCTTTATTTTATAATATACGTTTATTTACATAAATGTACAATAGGTATATTTAATAATGCCATTAAAGTGATAACTATATAAAAATGTATTAATAAAATAAAATATATTCTTTAGAAATTTTATTTTGAATTCCTAGGATGATTAATTTCATCTTGCTTGACTGTAGCGATTGATAATTATTCCTCAGCAAGATCAGGATCTGGTGGATGGGTATGACTTCCCTTGGAGCTTATCAAAAATTCTCCCGGTGTAACAACGTTCACTTTGCAATCTTTCGAACAACACAAATATTTTTGTCGTCTTTTTTATTGTATATAGAAAGTAACTAATTATTAGAATTTAACAGTTGATCATGTGCTCTCTTGCTTTCTACAAAAGAATTGTTCATTCTGCCATGATTGTATTATTGTAGGTACAGCTACTATTAAGTCACGTATTTCGCTGATGCTAACTTCTATCGTTTAGCTAGGTTGTCTAACTTCTATTTAAATATATTATGCCAGCTATCTATCTAACTTTTATTTAATTATATTATGCCAGCTATCTATCTAACTTCTATTTAATTATATTATGCTAGCTATTTATCTAACTTCTATTTAATTATATTATGCTAGATATTTATCTAACTTCTATTTAATTATATTATAATAACTATTTATCTATAACTTCTATTTAATTATATTATGTTAGCTATTTATCTAACTTCTATTTAATTATATTATAATAACTATTTATCTATAACTTCTATTTAATTATATTATGCTAGCTATTTATCTAACTTCTATTTAATTATATTATGTTAGCTATTTATCTAACTTCTATTTAATTATATTATGCTAGCTATTTATCTAACTTCTATTTAATTATATTATAATAACTATTTATCTATAACTTCTATTTAATTATATTATGTTAAATACAACTCTCCGAACTTCCTTAAGTATTGCGCAATATTCGTTGATTATTGTCCATTGTGTGAAACGCAATTATGTAAAACAATACGTAGCCATTTTTATTATCCAATTTTATTATATATCATTTCTGGGCTCTTTTTATATAGTATTAATAGATACCAATTTCATCAATATTTAAATTGCGTGTCCGAGTATTATTTTAACGTTATATTTTTGCGTTCGTTATTGGCTTTCATTTTTGTGACGCTGCCATTTTTGTTTTGATTACAATTGCTAGAGATATATATTAGCTATTTTTGTTTTAAAATTATATGACAACACGATACATAGTTTAATATTATTATATACATATATATATATTTATCAAACAATAATGAAAATAAATTATTACGCTTATCTGTGTAAATTCCCAAAATATTGAGCTAACACAATCAAAATCAAAAATACTATTTTTACTTTATAAGATGGTAAACGCTGTCTTTTTGATCTGATAATACCGCTGACTTCAATGCTGTCATTTCTATTTATAGATGTTACATCTAGATAAGCTGCGTAAGGTAAATCCATTTTCTATCTTACATACCAACTATAAAAATATTTTACGATTACATTTTCATTTGAACTCAACATGTACCACCTTTAATATAATCTTACTGATCCTAGAAGTCTATTATCTAATTTATTATATTTTGCCACACAGTAGTACCCGAAATTCTTTCGCAATTGTTTATAGTTAAAATCCATAGTTTTGTAACATTTCTGTATTCAGCAGTTTCGATGTTATTTTGTATTTTTTAATATTTTATAAATTAGAATTAGATTCATCAATATTATGGAAGAAAACTTAAGTATTATATAACGTAAAAAACAATAATGTATGTGTAATCTTGTTGTCCCAGCCAGCGGTGAAAATGTTTATAATAATTTTAAAATATTAGATTACTTGAACACGCAAATATTAAAATTAATAATTTAATATATCTATGTAAAATACAATTGTTTGTTTCAGTTGTTTGTTTATCAAAATTACATATTTTTTATTATTTTTCGAACGGAATAATAACTCCAATTTTTAAAACGACCAAGTTATAATATATCTATTTTCTTTCTTATTTATCGACATAAAAAGATTAAAATATATATCTTAACATCACTGAGTCTTAAATAGTGAGTTAAAACCCTTTTAAACAATAAAACGTCTTCCGATGGTTTATAGTGATTACAATGAGCAGTTTCATGGGAATAAAGTTTGGGAAATACACACATACTATAAATACACTTCGATTTGAATATACAACTTTCATTGTGGAAATAACATTTTAAAAATTATTGAATAATAAATGAGGATGCTAATGACAATTCTTGTACAAAGGGAATTATAATGTCATTCTAAAAGTGCGAACATAATACGGTGAATCTTTTATATAATTATTCTAATTCTATATAATCTAAATACGGTATATTATTATGTAAAATAAGAAAATATTTATTGATGAATTAAGTGCGCTATAATGTTATACAAGACCGAAGGTTGAGTTAAGTGACAAGCGCAGTGGCACTAAAACGTATATATATATAGGTATGTACATATTTACAAATGTATATAATTTATACATACTAAGAATTAATACTATATAGTATTAATTGGAGTAAATTTAGTAGTAAATTAAGTGTAGTAAATAAAAGTAGTAAATTTGGAGTAAAATTATTTCTAGTTTTATTTGTAGAAAATATTATAATTACAATGTTAACTCTATTTTTTAGAAATAACTTTTTATCAAAGACTGCATTAATAATTATATATAAATGAGGAATTGAATGTTCTAATGAAGGTAATATTAAATTGTGAAGCTATGAATTAAATTTTGAACAAATGCTCATTGAGATTTATGTAAACTATTATTCTAATTTTAACTTTTATTATTCTTATATATTTCTTTTTAAAATGTCTCTAAAAGGATCGGATTCCGTTAAGCAGAATATATATTATTCATTATTTATAAGAATAAGAATAATAGTAGCCAATGAGACACTGAACTACCTATATAGTTACATCATAGTATTAGAAGAAAATGTACATTTACATAAATTTATTTTATGATATTAAATAAAGACAAAGATAATAAGATATATGTAAATATATTCAACAATGTATGTATATTCAAAAATTGAAAATTGAAATATGAAAAATATACTTTTGAAACCTTACATTATTTATTATATATTACATACTTTGCTTCTAAATATAAATATATAGATGGATTATGGCAACAATATATTGCTTCATGTAACTAAAACAATTATGCTTATTAATTTCATAAATTAGTATATTTTGATTAATATATGTGCAAATTATTCTAGATAAAATTACAAAGTCAAAATTTCTTTGTACGAATTCGTATTGACATGTTGTTAACAAAATGCATCCGATGCTTAGTTCTAATAATTTCCCATCATGAAATCTTTTATAGGCTTCTTGATGTATCAAATGTTGATATAACTTTATATTTATGTTCGCAGATTTCTCTTGATTTGAGCTATTTCTTCGTTTGACAATCCGATATGTTGCAAATAAGCTTTCGCTCCACCATATCTACAAAATCAATAAAGAAATATTACATTTAAAATGCTTTTTGGTAAATTATTATGTTTTTTGTTTAATGATCATAAACATTAAACATACAATATGGACATGAATACAATCTAATAAAAAGAAACTTAGGTATCAATAATCATATTATTTAAGTCTATTAGAAATAAACCAAATATTATAAGAACTTTGAATTTATACATATATAGCAGTAATTTTATAATAAAACTGTAAAAATGTAAAATTCAAAATTTTTGCATAACGTTGTTTGACGTTCAGAGACTGTTAGGTTACTTACCTTTTCAAGACAATCAATTTATTGTAGCATTTGTCATTGTATATTATTAATTTGGTTACTCGTGCAATAGTCAAGTATGGATGAGTGTGTGGCGACCGTAATGGCCAGACACATCGCACTCTTCAGACCTTTTCTAACCAGACAAATCGGGATAGCCAGACGCATTAACCAGACACTGGTTATTTTAATAGTTATTATTTTTTTAAATGATTGATATTGTTTGCTACCTTAGGACTAACCGATCAGTTAAAGAAATTTAAACTTAACACAAATTGTAACTTCAAAATTCAACATTAAAGTTTTTGGGATAGCCGTACACACACAATCGCCAGACACCGGAATTCGTGTGTGTTTTGGATTAGTTTTTTGTTTTAATTTCGCGAAAAATATTTACTTCCAGTTTTGATTTTCGCACCGGATTGATTTTTACCGTAGTAAGTTCTTTCGATATATTGTTATTTTATATTAAATATTTATAATATTATTTAATAATGATGATGGTTTAATAAAATATTAAAATTATAAACAATGAAACAAATGCTTTATATCAAGTATTTGTATATTTTAAATGACTGTGACATAGTCATATGTCATGTAATTGTATCACATGTTAACAATATCATATAACACTATCATATAATACTTTATATAAATTAATAAATTCTGAAATATAATAAAATAAATGCAGATGTTAAACAAAAAATTACAGACATTACACACAGTATTTAAGTGATACACAATTTTGATATATTATTATCACTAATTAACAGAGACAGTGTTGCTGACAGTCTGAGTCTTTGACACACACATTAGGTATCCAGACATATGTGATGAATATAATAAAATATGATTTAATCATTTGAAATAAATTTGTAGCATGCTTTTTATTCTATATGTACATAAATCTTTTTGACATTTGTTTAATACATTTTTTAAAGTGTTAAGTAAACTTAGCTTTAGGAAATAATATAATATCAATCACACTAAATAATGAAATCATTACCTGTGTCTGACCAGTGTGTTTATTTCTATCTGCATCTTATGTAGTACCATTTAAAAGATAATAAATTAATCAAGTTATCAAACATAGAAGTAACAGAACTACAGGTAGCTATTATTTGTTCAGAATGATTATGAGATAGATATATGTATATTAGACAGCCACAGTGACACACACACTATCCAGACATGATGAAATATGTTGCACTTTTATATAATTTTAGAATGTATATTTTCACTATGTCTGGCCAGTGTGTTTATTTCTATCTACATCTTATGTAGTACCACTACCATTTAAATGATTAAATAAATTATTCAAGTTATCAGTCATAAAAGAGACAGAACTACAGGCAGTTATTATTTGTTCAGAATGATTATGAAATAAGTACATATATATTACTATTTTGACAGCCACAATAATACACACAATATCCAGACATGATGAAATATATTACATTTTGATAACATTTTATTATACCCTTTATTGCTGTTGTACATTTTTATGACAATTATTGAAATTACCTTTTCAAAATAACCATTTAGTTCATTTAGTAGTATACTTACTGAAATATGTCCATCACAATACTAATGAATTAATTATGTCTGGGAAATGTGTGTATCTCTATCTTCATCTCACTCCCATGCAGTACCAATAGATACACAATCTAATTTTATTAAAACATACTGTAATGATAATGAGTTATATGACAATGAACAATGAAACATGTTCATTATTGTTACGAAAATTTTTGTAGTTTTCATAATCATTTAAATGTCTGGCTTATGTGTTCAATCACTCGGAGGTGTACGTCTTTAGAAGGAAAGTTTTTATTGAGTGAGCTTCTAGATTGCAGGATTCATGAATTGTGTACATTTCCTAATCTAAACAAAACGGTAATCTCCGGTAGTTGCCTGTTACCAAAATATTTGGATAAGTTGACAAGTATCCAGGGAATCTACCCTACTCGCATTTGGCTGAAATGATTTGCCAGTACCTGCGACTTTCAGGCAAGAAATTCGCAGATAAAACTTTCTAGTCTGGTCGAATGGGTCCATCTTCCATCATGGCAACCTTAGAAAATGTAAATTCCACCATGCTCCCTACCATTTCTTTTAAAGTTGTTATTGTTGACCCCAGTAACTGTGACTTCAGTGGAAAGCGTAAATTCCGCTTTCAATTTATTAAAACGGAGACGTGCAAATCCATGACTAATAAGCGTACGAGTGTCGTTTTGTCCATTTTTCTAAAGATATTAAATTAGACTTTAATGCCATTGTAAATAAATTTGCTATTCAATTCCAAAGAAAAATGCAACTCTTTCACCTTTTGGCTAGTTATTGATGTTCATATGTCATAATAAACGTCATAAGCATGTACACACATTGTTACTCTTTAAGAATTTGCGCATGTTATGATTATACTAATTGTTTTTATTGTAAGATTTATTTTATAATCAATTTGTAATTATACTTTCGTTACAAATACATATAAGTATATACACATGTATAATATGAATATTGTTTTATTCCTTATTATATAACCATAATTTTTACTAAATGTTACTAATAAATAATATGTTTGTACTATGTATTTTGTTTGCTTCTATAGAAATATATAAAATATGTAATATAAAAGTCAAAATAATAATTAGTATAATTAAAGTATTTTACGGAATGTTATTTAATTTTTTTTAACATTTGGAAAATATTCCTTTTTGAAAATTCTTACGCCCCACCTATCAAAATTCCTGGATCGCCACTATATGTGGTGGAACCGCCACTACAGGTTCTGTATAGCGTTATTTTTAATTCTACTTTTAACGGAATCTGTAATATTTCAATCATGATAATTAAAATAATATAATGAGTTAATAAATTTAATTCATGTGATTGAAGAATCTAAATACTGTACACATAAAGACATAAAAGCTATAAGACAAACTAACAAATAAAAATGATACGTATACGCAATATGTACTACATTGTGGCTTTTGACATTTTACCTCAACATAGAAATATGCACATAGACAAGTATCAGTTATTTATAACTATAGAGTTTAAGTTTTTTGTAAACATTTTAATTAATTATTGTTTCATGTAATTTTTTTATGAAAATGGCAGTATTAGTTGGTATAATACATGTAGTACTTTACTGACTTAGTTGCAGAGATGCACTGGGTATGCCTATTCCTGATTTCAGTTTATTGTTCATATAATATATTTATTAATTCTCGATTGTAATCATAATTGTTAATAGAAAATACTGACAATATATTCCATGTGCTTCCATCTAATTAATTCTTACCATAGATATTAAAAATACAACCAACTCGATTATAGTAATTAATATTTATGATTTCTACATACAAAATTATTCATATTACTGATTTTTTAAATCTAATAGTGTCAAACATTCTTTACCTTTCTTTCAAGTGTCGTAAAAGACCAATCATTACTTGAGGATTAGCTGTGACAAAATCTTCTGTCAGTCCATTTCCATAGAAAAATGTTCTAAGCTGTTCTTCAACTGGGCGTAAATGAATCTTTAAAAAAGGATAGAGAATCATATTAGATATATTTAAAATGTATATTTTTAAGGCATATACTTATATGTATATCTATGCCTAATATATTGTACATAGATCGGTATTTACTTAATATAAAACATAATACCTTTCTACTACATATAAGATTACAAAAATAACAAAGAGAATGTTTCGTAAATTAGCATAACATTCTAGAAGTATATTATACAACCACATTTAAAAATGAGAGTATCTAATATTGGTAAAAACATGATTTGGTAAATATTAAGCATATTAAAATGCATGATACATCATCCAATGATTCGTCAGATTTGTAAAGTGTAAACTTATTTTCCTTTGAATCATCATTGGTATTTAAAAAAAAGCTCAGACGATCTCATACTTTTTTAAAGTTACGTAATTGATAATTTTTAAACTGTCTTGTATAAGGCTCAATAACGATAAAAACGTATAATCAGATAACTGGATTATATCAAACCTATATCCATATTTTTTTAATGTTTACGATGCTTATATCTTTCTAACTTGTACTTGCCAACAATATGTTCATTGATTTTTATAATAAACATTGATTTTTATACAAATCATTATTATTTTGAAAGCACGTACATTAGTACAGTAAACTTACAGCTGAATCGGAAAAACCTTTCACAATACTATCATGAGGAACTTCCATTAAGTCTAAGATGAGCATGACAATGAGTCCAGTGCGGTCTTTTCCAATAGTACAATTGATCATCAGCGGATAGTTCGACTCGTCAGCAAGAAGACGAAAAACCGACAACACGCTAATTTGACATGTCTCCAGTAACATTGCCAGCTGACCGAGCAAGCCATTTGGACCGATGTAATTCTTCCCAACATAGTACTCGAAGTAGTAGTCGTGATTGAAGAGGTGACGCAAGATATAATAAAGGGTTGCCAACATCTGCCAGATCGTTAACTTGAAGAATACAGCGACATAGTGGGTAAGACCAATAAAATCTATAATATAATGTCGTAACGGAGGTGTTTCATTCTCAGCCGAAGGTGACAGCTGGAGGCACTTCTTATTTTTTCCCTGGACGTAAAAGGTTGTGTAATGTCGATTTATCGGGTTGGTTGAGCCCCTTTTAGCAAATCGCAGGTAGGTGTTTTTACTTTGAAGGTCGATTATTGTTCGAATGTTGTAGCGGTATTGCAATTCAGAAATAGCTTCTTCACTGGCCTGATCAGAGCTAATTGACCGAAAGACGCGAGCCTTTGTGAGCGATTCATCGGGAAATGCGGGTCGAAAGTTGATTAACTTGTCGCTTGGAAGAGAAAAATTTGGATGTCTGCTTCGATACATCATAGGTTTTTATTCTTTTGGATTCCAAGGTAATAGATTAATAATTAAGATATTTGGTTTCGAGCACAATATTATATATTATAAATTTGTAATCTATTAACTATAGCTATATTCTGTTAAAGTTCAAGAATGATTCGATGTCAATTGCTGCATACATCACACTGTGCAACTATATAGTCAGATAATGTATTTTGATTAATTTATACTGGTTTGTGTAACTAACGGTAGAATTATAAAATCGATTTTACTGCCATGTTATTTAAGTAATGGTAGATATATATATATACATATACGCCAATGTAAAATTCAGAATTACCGAGTGAAATATAGTGACGTACGCGTTATACTTTGTCACTCTCTGAACTCTTGTTTTAGTTCTATGTTCTTTATAAACATCGAGATATCAGGAGTTACCAAGTGATTAGTGGTGAAGTGAAGTGGCACTGTAACTCCTGTTTTACTTATATATAAAAAAGTTAAATATAATATACTCAATATACCTATATATGAAAGTATATACAGTATATAATATATACACAGTATTGAAAGTATTATTTAATAATACACAAAATAATAATTATAGAGTGGAATATAATGCGTTCTAACTAATGATGAACTAACACCTAATGAGTATATATAGGAACAGAAATTATCATGAATGTTAATTACGCTTACATTTATAATTTAACTATTAAAAGAAAAAGAAGTTATCTGGACAAATTTGATGATGCTTATTAATAATAATTACTATGGAAAGAAAAATGCTTCCTAAAAAATTCATACTAAAATCTTCCAAGTGACTATATTTTAATCTTTCTTTTATATATTAAATATTAATAAGTATTGCTTTTGCTATGTTTGGGCACCTCTAATATATAGTTAACAATATTTCCACAGAATATACCTACATGTACACTACACTAATTAGCAGCTATCGATTGTTGTTAGTAACGAATGTTGTTAGAAAATCTACGTTTTGTTGACAAAATACTTCAGCACAGATAGGTCACTGACTAGTATCAGCCATCTTTTATATCTGTGAGGAATAGGTTGATATCAATGGGTCTACCAGGCAGGATCGCAAAGATAAAGCCTCTACTATCACAACGACATCGCCAAGAACGTTTGACATGGGCAAGAAACAAAGAAGATTGAACAAGGGCTCAATATGGCAACATGTCTTTTTTCAGCGATAAAACTCCTGTTCACTTAATACAGACTAATGAGTACCGCTATGTTCGCTCCCCACCAGGCCAACGATTGAATTCTGCACATATGGGAAAGGCAGATTAATGATATTGAGTGGTTTTTCCGGAATGGGGTACACTGCTCTCTGCGAAATTGAGGCAACTCTAACCTCATTTGGATACCTTCACGTACCTACTCCATGAACACCTTGAGCCCCTCGACCTTAACACATTGGGACTGACCATGCAGGATAACACACCCATTCACAAGAGTCGTCTAATCCTCAATTACATTGAAGGATGGCCAGCACAATCCTGATCTAAATTCCTTGGAGAACCTCTAAGAATCTCTGGGGACATCTCAAGTATCAGTTGGAAGATGGTGAGATCCATAGAATGGATGGGTTATGAGTAGTTGGAGAATGAGATCATGTCCCTTTGAATTTCCTAACAAATCCGGAAGAGTCAATGCCGATATGTATCCAGGCTGTAATACATGCTCGGGATGGTCATACCATATTTTAATTCATTTTGTGTACATTGTGTGCTTTGGCATATTTGTTACTGATAGACATTTCAGAAATAATCTAATTACTAATTGTCATATTCACATATTCATGTAACTATATGTAGTGTATCCCTAAAATATATGGAGACCATTTAATGTTACCTACCAAAACTACTTAAATTATTGAATCTGGAGGATATCCTAAAATACATGGCTAAAAATATTTAGGTAATGTTTCTTTTTTGTCGGGATTGTATGTTAAATATTTTTAAATAATTGTTAAATTAATATCTAAGGCAACTTGAAGGAAAAATGTAAAAGTTAGGTAAGTAAATTATGGCAGAGAAATATAGTTTAATAATAATAATAATACTGTTGGTAGTTTCATGCAGTAATTATAGCATTACTATAAATGTACGAACCACTCGTAAGAACCACTAAAATGGGAAAAGATGGAAAAAACCCTTGGATCTTATTTGAAGCCTCTTCAGCAGTCTACAACTCAACCCTCGAAGTACTCTGAAATACTGAATGGGTATGACCATGAGCCCTATTCATACCAGGGAGGGGAATGGGGAAAGGCCCCATCTCACATGTTTGCAGTAATTTTTAAATGAACAAATGGAGTAATATTGTAAGCTTCCATAATTTGTCCTAAAAAACGCCATATTCACCATTATGCCCTTCTTGTCAAAATAATGACCAAATATACAAAAATGCATTTCTTTTCCAAAACAAATGAAATTCTAAATCAACTTAGAATTAGATCAGTTTCATATAATAATCATAAAGAATAATAAAATATGTTTTTTTGCGAAAAACACAAAATCTTTTTTTCAAAATTTAATGTACATTTAAAAAAAAAAATATTGTTCATTATTATAAGTGTTTTATTGTCATATGTTATAATTTTTTTGTTTAACTACATGCAAAGTTTTAAAACTTAATTTTCCTATAGCATACCTAAAAGGCACCAGTATATCCTACGCTAGTAAAGTGACGTCCCAACTTTATTATTTTCTCTATTATATTAATTATATTTATATATATATGATGCACGTATTTTAAAGGTTAAACTTATTTAACACAAAAAAACATTTTCCATAACTTCGTCATATATTTTTTTTATATTTAAATATTCCATTTGCACATGATGTTTTATGCCATTATACACAGCGTTTATTTAATTATTTATCTATATACTTTGCACGTCCGCGTGTAATATTTTATTAGAAATAAAACATACTATACATATATGTACATATTATGTATATACAAAATTAAAGGGAATAACGCTGGATGCATAATTAATAAATACATTATTACTCAATATAATTTTAATCTCCTGCAGCGTATAGGAGGAAAAATCTAAAGCAATAAAAACAAAATATATTAATTAAATTAAAATGTCAATTGCGCATCGCTTCAGCAGGAATACAAATAGATAGAACACTCAAATAGACTGAACATAATAAAATCACAAACGTGTATGACGTCATAGATGGTATAATTTAATTAAAAAAAAAAAATGGTGAGTTTTATGAAATTAACGGAATACAATAAACAGTACAAATAAATGAGACTAATAATTAACCGGGGTTTATATAATATAAATTAGGCCATATTTTCCACTTGTTTCGATAATTGTAATGAAATAACAAATCAAAAGACAATTTTCATTTTTGTATAATATTAATTTGGGTGTCCAGGTTGTAGTATACTTTCTAAAACATATTGGATACCTTTGGCGCACATAACGATCAAATCCCATATGCCTCAATTCTTCAGTTGAATGATGCTCGTTCACTGCAAGTTTCGAGACATTTCCTGGAGAAAAGGAATGTTTCACCTTTCTTCCCTAGAGTCCCAAATTCATGCTATGCGATTGTTTTCTTTTTTTGGATGAAATCAGACTTCGAAAAATCAAGTTTTGCAGACCACAATGAGGTAGAAACTGCCCCGTTGCATTGGGTAAGAGGACTCAAGGAAGTGTCGCTGCAAGCTGAAGTACAGAAATTTGTTGACCATTGTCAAGCAGTTATTGACAGTGCTGAAGATTCATACTGTACATAACAGAATTGATTTCTTGCATATCATTGCTCTATATAGTCTATAATTCAACATATCCCATTCTTTTTTGGACACTCGCAGTATTCGATTTAATTGTAATAAAATATTTGTAACAGACGCAGGATTAAACATATTTGTGTGATTTTTAAAACTTAAATTATGAAATATTATTCTTTAAATCAATTTACTATACATATGTTAATTCATTTTCTAATTTTACTAAGATTCAGAACCATGTCTCATTTTAAGTATTAATTGTGCTAAATATATAAATACAAATATACATGTGTATATATTGACCATAGACCATAGATTTGATGTCCATGATATTGACTAACAATTAAAACTTAAGTCTTAACGGGTGTATATTATTTTTATATATCACAATTAATTTTATCCTATCTAAAAATATTATTATTTATTGTATGCAATTCTATTTCCAGTGTTTAGCTTATTGAAGAAATTATAATTAATTTTTATAAGTTTATGATTTTTAGAAAAAATATTAAATAGAGAATTTCGGTATGAAATAGTTATATTTTCTATATATATCACCAACAACAACTGAATTTGTTGCATTTTTGTTGCTGCATTTAGTTTGTGTGTAAAAGAAAAATTATTTAATAAAATATTCAACCTTTAAAATTCTAATTCGTTCTTCAATTAAGCCAACCAAAATGTTGAATTTTTGGCAAAAACCAACCCCTCTTCCCCATTTCTCTTCAGTTTTTCCTTGAATTTAATGGCTTTTCTCTTCTTCCCCCCCCCCCCTCCTCTCTCTCCCTATAGTTCTAAACTCATCCGCCTATAAATCCGTCTAAAGCGCGCTGGAACAATCACTAACCCAGTTCAACCTTAGCGTTCCAGATCGCATTCTATTCTTAAGAAGGAAAAGGTAACAAGAGTGCACACACACAATGGCCGGCAGTCAAATCTCTCTTTTCTCAATCGGGGTTGTACTAGCTGTCCTACTCTTCACGGGCAACAATGGCGCTCAAATCCCCGAGCCATGCGACGGTGCAGTGGACGGCCCTCTATCTTCGGACCAGTACAGCTGTATCAATCAGTGTTTGGGTTGTTCGCGGAGCGTCGGCTCGTACCTCCTGCCTCCAGGGGGCTGCTGCATCATCTGTCTCACTTCCGATGCCGCTAAGGATCCTAGCAAGGTCCTCCCACGCGAATGCTCCTTCTTGAGCGATAGCATGTCGAAGCGGGGCCGTCGCTTCCTTCGCATCTGAAGAGAAGGAAAAGATGAATTTCGTCAGGAAGAATCGAAGCCGAAGAGAAGGGAAAAGCGGTATGAAGTCGTGCAGGTGGAGAAGAGAGCATACTTTTTGTGGCTTCGTGATCTTAGTAGCGCATATTAGAACTTAACTAACTCACTAACCAACTCATTTTTATTTCCAAGACAAATTATCCGAGTCCACCTACTTACAAAACTTTATCTTGCGACCGTGACCTCCATCTAAAAAGCACTTTGGTGCACATATATATCAAACCATTTTATTTTATTTCCTATTGTTTCTGAATCTAAAATTAACTAAATATTAACTACGCATTACGTACACTATTTTGTTTGTATGTGTTTGCATACAAATACGTATATCTATAATAATATAATAATGTATGCTTCTAAATTGCTGCATTGCAAACTTATCGTTCCCTGTAATTGTTACCCAAGTGATATATATACATTTATATATATTTATTATATACCAATATACAAATCACATTTTATGACTTCTACTGTAATACCTGTGTGTACCACATTTTGAAAGAATGACCTAAGTCTGTTTTATAAATCATTATTAAATCCCCTGCCTCTCGATATATCAGTTTCTTCTACCTATATGTTAAGTTTGTATTTAAAAGGAAAAATATTTAATTGAAACAGGATAACTGTTCTACATTTCGAAAAATATTACTTTCTAGAAAGAAATTTTTTTTTACATTTTTAAACATGTTTTGCTTGTTAATTGTTCTTAGTAAACTAAGTATTTTTCTTGTGAGCGAATATTTTAAATCTATTTTAATGAATTTTATTTGGTATTTGCATATCAGAATAATTGTATGGGTATTAATCAACGCTGTGTAATATGGTTAGCAAGTGTAACATACTATATATTTCTTTAAATGATATGGTTAATATCAAAATTAATAATACTTTAACTATTATTATCTAGTATATACAAATTTATATTAACAAATGTCAGATAAACTATTTAATTTTTAATTATACTAATTACTAATTAGTAAATCTTAAATATGTATAATATTCCAATAAAATGCATTATTATTCTAAATATTATCTAAAAATTCTGTTAAAGTGTAATATAAAGTCTAAAAAAAGTAGTCATAATGTTATAGCAGCAGATTATTATGTTATACTTTCAGATACTATTTTTATATATTGTAAAACTTTTTAGATATACAATACAAGATTTATTTATCGTTTAAATATTTGTAATATAAATATAATGCAAAACGTTCTTTCAGATTCCAATTAAATTTTTGTTAATAATTTACTAAACAGACCTTAATTAAAGATATTTTAAATTTTAAATAGCTAGTTGTATTAAAACACCTTATGATTGAAATTTGACCAAAAAACTTTCTATAAACTAAAATATTTAATTTCAGTTATTAATATTAAAAGAGTAATTTTAAAACTACATAATATACAGTTTAAATAGTTTAAATTTCTTAATACGGTTGTAAAAGTCGGAAAATTTTCTTTAAACAATGCTTAGATTGAATTATAAACTATTTTTTATTACAATTTCAAACAAATTTAAGTTGTATTATTATTCGCACTTTTCCACTTTTCCACTTCATCAAATATTTTGTCTCAATTATATATATAGAATGTTTTTTTATAACATTTATTAACTTACTAAATATAAAATATACCTAGATTGTTTCACACATAATATTTCTAATATTAATAAAGAATTATTTAAAAATAATTATAGTAATACTCATAAAATTAATAACAACATTTCTTTGTCATTCTTTTATCTATTACATTATGCCATTGTTCAACATGACTAATGTACCTATGTGACTATGGATGCCTGTTTCAGTTCTCGTGTGTATGTACATATAATATGCTGCAGTACAGACGGTGTATGGAAGTGGTAAAAATCTAATTTATATCACTCGACTAGTATTATTGTGAAATTGAATTTTAAAGAATTGCCATGATTTAATTTCATTAAAGTTTTGGTAAGAAGAAATTATGGACTAATCCCTGGAGGAATGTGTGACGAAAGATTCGAAATATTCTAGTGAGTATGAGGGCTAAATTAGCATAAACTAAAATATTATACATTAAAATTTCTCACATACATAAAATATACTCGCTAATTTAATTTCAAACAATACGGAACATTGTGCAAACATTTCGCAAAGTATTTTTTAAACTTATTTTACATATAAGTTTAGCTTAAGAAGAGCGTAGCTGAGTGGGTAACGCGCTGGTCTACAAACGGTGGTTCGAGTCTCGCAACGTACTCCTGGTTGTAGTAAACTGTTAGCGCTGTCGTATTGTATCAATCATTGGACTGGCTATAAAATGTTTGTCCAGTCTATAATGATTATTTATATGTTCCTGGCAGTGGTTAGACACGCTAAACTCTGAACAAGCCTATTATAATTATTTTACATAGTTTGACAAAAAGCATCTAATTCAAGAAAGATGTTTGAATTATCAAATATTCTAAATGTCTTAAACAATAATAGTATCAATTTTAATACTTGTAAATTTATGGTTTATATTATCATATATATTGAATATTAACATTAAAATATATTTGTTTAATATAATTCTAATAACATTTAAATTTTGTAAGTAAACGTAAGTAAACACTCAAACAGAATGATAAGACTGATTTCTGTATAAAAATATTTTTTCGGAAGAAATTATTGAGGTATAGCATTCTACTCTTTTTCATAAGTCTATTTGGATTAATTTATAATTGTAGAATTCATTCGATTTTAATAATATTACTCTACTTTTTACTATTGTTTGAAGTAATACATGCAATAATAAAATATCGCAGTAAATGCAACATTACCCGAAATCTTATTCTTTACATCAATTTAAAAAACCCCAAAATTACTGATACATACTATGCCATATATAAATACAAAATTTAAAAGATATAATGACCCATCTAACAAAATGAATGGAGCGATGAGATTAGAATATATCCATATATCCATACAGGCTTTAGATAATATCATAATACAATTTATTTTAAAAATTTTTTTTTTGAAAGCACTGCAGAATTATAAAGCTTTCTTTTATCGCAGGACAAAATCTTCATAAAGCAGTTTATCTTTTTTATTAATTATTTTATTCTTGATAAAATTATTTATGTATATATATATATGTTTTTAAAGCTATTGTATGAACTCGCAGTAGAATCAGACAACATTTTAGGTATGTGATACAGGTGAATCTATATTTTGTGAAATGAAACTATAGTCAAATTGTGAGCCAAATTATCGCAGACTGACTTTGCTTTTCGTTTAATTATTAACATTTCTGGACATATACTTCAAAATTTCTAACTATATGCAATTAAAATTCAACAGAAAAAGCAACACGTTTAGAAAGTATATAAAAGTATATATTTTTCAATTATAGAATATAAAAACGATATATGTATTCGTAAAATGAAAAAATGCTTTATAAAATACAAAAGTTTGAATATATAAATAACAAAAACAAAAAAAGTGTATACGACTGTGAACAATTGTACATATTTGGATACAGTTTGAAGAACAATAGTACGATAGTACTATATGGAAAAAATATACAATTAAAAGTAAAAATTTTACAACCATAAACCAGATTTAATCGTATACTAGAATGATGCACTTTATATACCTACATGTATAATTATTTAAAAATATATATTTATGTTAAATTTCCACAAACAATGAAAACTATAAGGAAGAAAATTATATACACAATGAAATTGTTATTTTAAAAAAGTTTAATGTAATATCAAAAATTCATTAAATTTGAATTATAATACAAGTAAGTAAAATCTATTTCGGGTAACTGTATCTTTTTATTAAATTGGTTTGGCGCATATTCAACTTTATACAATACATAGTAAATACAAAAAAATATGTAATTACAATAAAAAATTTATCTTTTGGTACAGTACATATATCTTTTCTCTGATAACATTTTTCCTACAATAAGTACAAATTTAGGTTGTGTTTTGAGTTATGTTTTTCTTTAAGTGTTATGTATATCTTTTTTTTTCTATATTTTGAAAAGTTCTCAATATTACTAACTAGCTTAGAAAGTTTGGGGTTTCCCAGCTGCTCGAAATGTTCTGAACCTGCCGACCGGTTAAAATCCGCAAAAAAGCGAATCTTTAAATTGCAACTTACTTATATACCAACAATTTTAAAATTGCCGCAACTTAAATTAATTTCAGTAATTAACCCATTTAAATAAATAATATTTACATTAATTCACTTTGAATCTAATTAATTCAGACATTCTAGATAGCTAGTACAATCAGTGGTCGGTGTAGTTGGGCACTTATTTTCTTTAAAATAATTTCCAACTGAATGGTAAGTTCTGAACTAGTCAACCAATTAGGAATCTTAAGAATGTTCCAAACCAGTCTGTAATGTTTGAAACTATGGGACGGTTCCAATTACTGCGGAAACAACAGTATAAGATGTAATATATTAAAGTGTAGCTATATGAATTTAACGAAGCTATCTTATTAATACATATCGACAAATTTTTGAAAATTGTGAAAATCGAAACATGATGCACAAGTAATTTTCTAGAAGCTCAAATTAATCTTATCTGATATCGGAATTTCTAAAATAATTATTGTTATAGTATTGTTATACCATCATCTTACCTTCAATGTTAAAGGAATAGACTTACAATAATTATAAACATAAATTATAGAGTTTCATTTCTTGATATTTGGTGTTTGTTTCTTGGGTTTGAATTTAAATGTTTATTATCATAAATCGAATAGTGTGCTCTCTTCTGGAGAGATGCATTTATCTATGTAAAGGTACTATTTCGCTTACTCATGGTATATTATGCCTATGTACACATAGATTGGTACATTGGTTAAATGTAAATAGGTATATATTTAAATGTTTAGCCTCTATTATTATTTAACAATAAAGTTCCAAAAATGAATTGTATTCTCATAATCAAATAAAATTATTCCAAAATTTTATATGCGTGACATGTTATTCTTGTACGTAAATATTTTTTTTATTCAAAACTAAAACTAAAACTAAAATATTATTTTATATTTCCTTTAAAATTGCATTATTTTGCTTTTTGCAACAATGGTAATATCAAATTATATGAATGTATTTAACGTACATTTTCTAGAAATAATATTTGACATTTAATAAATAATTGTTTAAAAGCTTTAAACAATACAATATATTAATGTTGTTTGTTATTTAGGAAAGTATGTATTTAAAAGCTAGCAATTGCTACTCTCAAATACACTAACTCAAAGCCGATGCTCTTTGGAAATTTATCTGTGCACCGTTGAAATTACTGCGTGACAGAAAATCTTCAAATCTTCACTTATTAACAAAAATGAAATCATGAGACCTACTGGCTTGGAGGAATAAAGAACTGAAACCAATGTTATGAAAAATATTGTCAATTTATTCACCATTATTATGAAAATAATTTTCATTAAAATATGCAAACATCGTATATTATCCTTATCACTTAAAATCAAATAAAAACTCATTATACAATTTGGTAAAAATAAACTACTTATTATAGAATATATCCATTCTGTAAAATAGTAAATATATTCATACAATGTTTGAACAATAGACTTAAAATAATAGGATCTGAATTAATGCTGTAGATAATAAGTACATATACTCGAATCACTAAATACTAATCTTCATAAAATACTATAATATATAAATAAAATACTCGACAATCTTTAAAGTTTTCAATTAAACTATAACAAATTATCCGCATATGTACAATTTATGTTATTTACTCAACTGCACAATACTTTATTTAATTGTATGCATTGTATATACTTGTTTTTTATAATAAGTGACTACCGCGGACTGCTTTACGTATGACCAACAATATTTCATAATAACATAAAATTTAATACATTTTACTAACAGACTTATCTCTACTAGACCTTTATCCTAGAACTACATATATCCTAGACCTATATCCTAGAACTACATATATCCTAGACCTATATCCTAGAACTACATATATCCTAGACCTATATACTAGAACTACATATATCCTTGACCTATACCCTAGACCTATACCCTAGACCTATATCCTAGACCTATATCCTAGACCTATATCCTAGAACTACATATATCCTAGACCTATATCCTAGAACTACATATATCCTTGACCTATACCCTAGACCTATATCCTAGACCTATATACTAGACCTATATCCTAGACCTATATCCTAGACCTATATCCTAGACCTATATCCTAGACCTATATACTAGACCTACAAGCATATGATGTGTAATATTACTTACTCTTTGTTTGAATACTGCATTACTCTATTAAATTTGGTACACTTAGATAAGCGTCTTGATTTAAAGCAAGTACATTTATCTGTAATAAAAAATATTGAAATATATTTTGTTTGTGATGTTTTAATTTTAAATATGGAATATAAAGGGGCCTTCAAGTTAAATTTATGTAATCGAAGAATAACTATAGAAATAAAACATCGGAAAATAAAGTTATCTCCGTTCGTTACGTCCTGTATGTACAAAATTAGATAAGAAATTAACTTAACACTTTTTAATAATTGTTTAAATTGCTATCAATTTATTTTTCACAAGATTATGTAAACATTGGACAAACTATAAGCAAAATGCATTTCATTTGTCTATAATCAATATACTTATTCTATATTTTTTTGTTACAATGAAATTTAAATTATAAAATATTTTAAACTTGAATCAACTTACAATTATTTAATTTGTTGTAATTATTAGCTATGTATTCGTAGATATTTGTTAAAAGATAACCAAGTTATGGTATATTACGATACGTATAAAATTAGTTCAATTATATGTTTGTTTAGTTTAAACATGTTTTAAGATATCTAGTCTCTTTGCTTAGTCAATTACAAGGAAATAAAACTATTTTATAATTTATATAATTTTTATAATTTTGAATAGCAGAAGAAAAAGACTGAAGCTCAACATAAACCAAATTAGGATTTGAAATATTCCGAGCGATTCAAAACGCGCGGGTGTCGCTTTTTCACCGTTTAAGCTAAAGCTAAACCAGATTAAGTGCGCTTGACTTCGCTCAGTTACAGTAATGCAATTATAATATGAAAAATTCCTCTGTTTTTAAGAAAGTGACTTCACATAACCATAAACCCATTTCAATAGCTAATTTTCATTAAAATATAAAAAGTAAAATATATTTGGCATGATATAGGATATATATACAAAGGAACACCTAAATTTTTATTTAAAATGATCCACTTTTATAATTTTGTAAGTCATTCTATAAATACGAGATTAAATTTATTCTGCATTATCTAAATATCTGTTTGCAGTTTAATTTTTTAGTTAAACACTGTCGATAATTTAAGATTATATTCAAAACATTAAGTTTATGATGTCTCTCCTTTTGAATCCTATACACATTAATTAAAGGTGAAATAAAAAGATTATAACAGATTTAGAATGACGCCGTTCATCATGATTGAAATACACTGGAACTGTATTTGATAACCGTCACTCTGACTTAGAGTTTCGATTCGAAAATGATGGCGAGGACAATAATAAAATGATCTAATTATTAATGAAATAAACTAAAATTTAACAGAATAAATATTACAAAAATGTTATAAATATTCATGAAATGTTAAGAAAAATTTACTTATTAATCAGTTATATTTTACAACAATTTTAAATCCTTCAAAACTAGGCATTTATTTTAAAGTAAAATCGGTAAAAATATAGTTTACAAAATAACAATTTCAAATTTTGACAAATAACTCCAGGTAAATATCTATTAAAATTAAGACTAGTATTGCATATTCTATGTATTATTTGTCACCTGCGATACCTACATATTTAAATAGTACTTCATCAAGATTGGTTGCTGTGATTTTTTATATAAAAATATTTTACGATGTATTTTTTCACATATGATAAACTTAGTATATATGTATGTATGTATATACAAAATGGAATAAAATACATTTTAACTAAATAGTATAAATAGCTGTTATATTTTGATATAAATTTTAAGTGAAACATATATTAGTAAATTATATTACATGACGCAAACATCTCATTGCAAAATTATAATTTAGTAAAAACAATTGGAAATGTATAGTAAACAACTGATAAATACTCAAATTAAAGCAGAAGTCTTGCATTCGTAGTTGTAAACAGTTTGCGAATCGAAAAATTAAAAAATGAAACACAACTTTTATTAAATACAAAACAGTTTAATTAGTATATTACGATTAGCAAACGATTATTATAAGGAAAGACAACAGTGTTAATATTAAAACAACTTTATTTGTAGCATCATTTGGAAAGATATTTATCCATCTCGTATAACACCTATACACTATGAAGTATGTTTACTCCCATAAAACGTAAGCCTTGTTACATATATTACAAGTATAGGTAAACACACAAATATATAATTAGTAATAATATTACAGTATCTGTAGCTATCTGAAAATAAAATTACATGCATATAAGTCACACATAAATGAATTTGAAATTTTCCCACAGCACTCTTTGTGTGCCTTGTCAAAACAGTCAAACCTGAATCCATTTTTCAGCTGATCGTGTAAATGCGTCTTCACAGTAAAGACATAATTAGCATCTCCATTGTTATCAGAACATATATTAGAAGTTGTTTGTTAGTCAACTTTTGGTGATTATAAATGTTTATAGTAATCCTTGCTTGTAACAATAACCGTACCTCATGAGGGTCTTTAATTCCAAACTTATGACTTCAATACACTAATTGGTTCTAGTATGACAACAATATCGGTTGGATATGTCAAGTTGTCATTATTTGGAGGATGGTATTGTTATTCAGTGGATCAGCGATGATATTGTTATTCAATGGACCAGTGATGATAATGACATTCAATTGATCAGCAATGGAATTGTTATTCTGAGGATCAGTGATGGTATTGTAATTCTGTGGACTAGCGATGGTATTGTTATTCTGGGGATCAGCAATGGTATTGTTATTCTGTGGATCAGCGATAGTATTGTTATTCTGGGGATCAGCAATGGTATTGTTATTCTGTGGATCAGCGATGGTATTGTTATTCTGTGGACTAGCGATGGTATTGTTATTCTGTGGATCAGCGATGGTATTGTTATTCTGTGGATCAGCAATGGTATTGTTATTCTGGGGATCAGCGATGGTATTGTTATTCTGGGGATCAGCGATGGTATTGTTATTCTGTGGATCAGCAATGGTATTGTTATTCTGGGGATTAGCAATGGTATTGTTATTCTATGGATCAGCAATGGTATTGTTATTCTGTGGATCAGCGATGGTATTGTTATTCTGTGGATCAGCGAAGGTATTGTTATTCCGTGGATCAGCGATGGTATTGTTATTCTGTGGACCAGCGATGGTATTGTTATTCTGTGGACCAGCGATGATAATGATATTCTGTAGATCAGCAATGGTATTGTTATTCTATGGATCAGCAATGGTATTGTTATTCTGTAGATCAGCAATGGTATTTTTATTCCGTGGATCAGCGAAGGTATTGTTATTCTATGGATCAGCGATAGTATTGTTATTCTGTGGATCAGCGATGGTATTGTTATTCCGTGGATCAGCGGTGGTATTGTTATTCTGTGGATCAGCGATGGTTTGTTATTCTGGGGATCAGCGATGGTATTGTTATTCTGTGGATCAGCGATGGTATTGTTATTCTGGGGATCAGCGATGGTATTGTTATTCAATGGATCAGTGATGATAATGACATTCAATTGATCAGCAATGGAATTGTTATTCTGAGGATCAGTGATAATAATGATATTCTGAGGATCAGCGATGGTATTGTTATTCTGTGGACTAGCAATTGTATTGTTATTCTGTGGACTAGCGATTGTATTGTTATTCTGGGGATCAGCGATGGTATTGTTATTCTGGGGATCAGCGATGGTATTGTTATTCTATGGATCAGCAATGGTATTGTTATTCTGTGGACCAGCGATGGTATTGTTATTCTGGGGATCAGCGATGGTATTGTTATTCTGTGGATCAGCAATGGTATTGTTATTCTGG
>JAYRBW010064352.1:0-29391 GCA_036023295.1 Invenusta paracnida
GCGAGTAACGGTTCCGATGAAGTTAGGGGCGGAACTTTGCAGACTGTGCGGGCGGCGAAATGGAGGCTGCTCTCGAGTGACTCGAGTGATTTTTCTTAGTGACTATAGAACTAGACTAGAGATATATGATAATAATAACAGATATGAATGTGTAAGACACAATACCAACTAAACCAAGGAGTAAGTATAAGTAAGTAGTCCAGATTTGAACCTTCAATCACCGCCTTGAAAAGAAGCAGGCATGCCATCCATTGAACCATCGAGCTTATTTTTAATCTTTCACATTCGTGTATGACTCATTGGATGGCAAGCCACACCGTCTGTTAATTAACTTTTCGGCAGCTCAAACTCCCGATACTACCCTGTGAACAACCATAGTAATATGTTTAATGTTCACATTGTATCCCATAAATAGACCAATTTTTATTGATAATTATGGGGTGGAAGCGGTCTCTGAGCTGGATAAATTATAATAATAATAAAATACATGAATGTGTTAGATGCAATACCAGCTAAATCCAGGAATAAGTTAAGGATTTTAACCTGCAATCTCTGGATTAAAAAGTAGGCGTACTATCCATTGGGGCCATCGCCCATTAAATTTTAGCTTTAAATTTAAAATGCGTCTAACACATTCATGTTGTTATGTTATGATCATTATTTATCTAAACAAAAACGACCGCGGCGCAAAAATGAAATTCAAGAAACGAGCTCTTCATAGGAAAAACGTTGAAATGGTATTGATGATAGAAGTACAGTCATTAAAAAAATGAAAGGACTCCAAGATTCTAAAAATACAATGTTAAAATTATAATGATAATGATAGTACATTGTACAGGCATTGAAAAAATTTATATAAATATGGCGCCGAGATATAATTGTTACAATACTTTCTGTTTAAAACACATCAATGTATAGATCAATATGGAACGTTATAGGCATACGTCTAAACTGTAAAATTCATAAAATTATGACAACAAAATCATTAAAAATGTCGTAGCAATGGTATAAATTCTATTATTTTACTATGTTATAAAACCTGGCTTACGTAAAACAACAACAATTTTTGCATTCATGTGGGTTTCATTGCATTGTAAAATTGTCCCATTGCCAAGAATTTGACATAATTTTTATTGTCATATCTTTATGAATTGTACAGTTTAAACGTATACCTATGTTCCATATTGATCTATACATTCATGAATTTTATACATAAATTATTGTAACAATTATGTCTTGGCGCTTTGTTTATATAAATTTCTTCCATGGCTGTATGTATGTATCATCATTATAATTTAAACATTTTTTTAAATCTTGACTTCCTTTTATATCAATTTTTTAATGACTGTACTTCCTACCATCAATATCATTTCAGCGTTTTTCGTTTGAGGAGTTCGTTTCTTGACTTTAATTTTTGCGACTCGGTCGTTTTTGTTTAAATTAAAATTAATTATGATGATAACAAAAGATTTTTTTGTAAATCAGTGTAATGTATGGTATACCACATAGGCCTAAATAAATTTTGCAATATTTATAGAATTTAATTGCATAATATATTAATACCATATTAATATAATACCGCATTATATATTAGAATAGAATATTATTAATATATGCGTACAAATATTTTACTATGTTAATTTATGTTTTTATTCGTTTATTTATGTAAAATGTTATTAATATAATTATAGTTACTTCTTTTACTTTTGCTTAAATTTAAAATAATTGAGGTATTTTTTAAATTAATTTTCAGTAACTTGTTATTGGTAATAGTTCATCAATGACTTAAAATAATTTTGTTTATATTTCAATTTTATTTAATCATGGTAAACATTCTCGTCAAATAAAATCAGCATTAAAAATTATATAATATATTTAGTGATCAATGAGTAACACTATCCGAGTAAATGTAGGTACAAGTAGTGATGTTAGAAATGTTGTTTTGTTTCAACCCATGCCAAATATGTTATTTATGCTATTGAAATAGTTTCGTATACCATTTGTAGAATTTTCCTTATAGTGAACAACTTCAACAATATATTAATACATTTTCTATAGATATATATTTAGAGAAAGACATGAATGATATTCTGTTATCTAAATTTGATTTTTATAATAGAATATTAATTAAGCACATGTTGTATATATATTATGCATCTTGAAATAAGTGTAAAATAATGTTGACACTAACTTTTATAGGTGCTTATCAGACAAAGGAAAATACACGCTGATCTACAAACCAATAGATTGGTGGTTCGAAACTCGCTTCGTACTCCTGACTATAGCTATAGTTGGAATTGTGTTTAGTGCTCATATAATATGTGATGAAATGAAAATTGGTTAATGAAGAAAAAATAACGCAATGAAAAAACACGAAATAAAAAAGTTTTAGAGTAGTTTGAGATATATTGATTTATATTTTAATGGAGTAACTTTTATAAGAGAAAAGGTTGTATTTTTATCGGACTCACGTTGTTTAATTATTTATTTGCCACTTTTAATCAAAATTTTAAACGCGTATTCATAAATCTTAAAATATTACACATTTATATTAGACATGTCATAACACGTATAAATATATATATGCCACGTATATACCTTTAAAATGTGGGTGCACAAATAACAGTGTAAAAATAAAGTAACACAGTCTTTTGTCCAAGCATATTCAGTTTACTTTTATATTGAAATATCAATCCATGAATAAATTTATATTTCATGTGCCTGCATATTTAGACATAATATAATGAGGACATATAAATATTATTAGCAGACACATGGTTTGAAGTCTTTGGTTTTCCGAAATGTAAAATACATTTTTATAATAGTCGGTTACTGAAGCATATTATGTTATTCATTCACAAGTGGGCACAACACAGCTTGAAATTTTAATATATTTAAAGTTTATATTTCATGTCCATTCAGTTTTAGATATATGTTAATAATTATAAGCCCGTAGTTTTCAAGACATTTAATCTTATGACACATATATGGTCTTGCAGGAAAATAAGCTGCTATAATGTAGGTTCGCAAACCATTGTCTATTTCATGAATTATAGGCATATACATTATTTTAATGCGTGCCTATTATAAAGGCATTCAATTAAACACTGTTAAATCCTTAGAAAACAAATAAAAGCTAAATATATTTTACTTAGTTCTATGTATTTCATATCAGTGCTCAACTCATAATTAAACATTTCCTCCTTCTTTTCAGACCTCATAATCTCAAAATGTTCTATTTTACCGCATTAATTATTCTGGGAAGCTTTACCTGCGGGAATTGTTATGAATTGACAGGATCAGAATTGGAGAGCAAACTTGCTACAAATAACGAAAACCACTTGACTGTCATGTTTTATGTTCCATGGTGTCATCACTGTCAGAAGGCTAAACCCATCTTTCTTAATATTGGAAAGCATTTTGAGCAAAATGGGGATAAAGGAGTTATTGTACTTGTTAATTGTGATGAAAAAGTCAATGCAGGTATGGTTTAAACTTCTATTTTTAATTTAATAATATGACGTGTATAAATTTATAAATAAAGGACTTAAAACATAACACGTGGAAAATATTCTGAAAGTAGGTGACACAATAATTAAAACGAAAGTAATAAAAATTACAGATAACTTTATAAAGGACCAAATAAATATACATAAAATGAAATTCCAATTAAATCATAATGAGAATTACTAACATAATAATCCAATTTTTAAAATATGCTTCAAACAAAGCGTTTATTGTAATTTTTTTATCCAGAAATTTTGTTAGCTCACAGACATTATGGGGAACTCTAAAAGATTAATCGTGACATTATATTTACTTATACAATACCTACTTACTAAAAATTGTATATTAAGCTAAATAAATCTCAGTTCTCTGACTAACTATTTTTATAAAATTCTGTGGCTTAGTGTTTGAGTTTTATTTTAAACTTACAATGCACTATAACACAAGTTATACACTACTATTTACTCTGTATACTGTTTATTTGCCATTCATTTAACACTTAGATAATATATTAAGTAATGCTTTTTTAATGTTATTTCAAAAATGTTCGTTGCTTTATATTAAAAAAGGTTCAATCAGTAAATTATGATAAAATCAATACATTTTAAAATATGAATGGTTGCATTACATAATTTTGTAAGAACGTGATAATGATTAAAAATGTAATAGACTTTTATACACTGTAAATACACTTTTTATGAAGATATAACGAAAATGAAGATATTTAATTAAAATAAATCGAAAGCAGAGGCAAGGTAAGATCAAAAATAATTTCGGAAAAAAATTAATATATATAAATGTTATGCTTTATATGACAAAAAGAATAAAGTAAAATATATCGTTAATAAAAATAACTACATTTATTAATCTATCATGTATCTAATTTTTTCATTTTTCAATTATTTGAAACATACGATATGTTTGTATGTAACTTTAAAGGTATTTAAAAATATATTATTTGGAATATAACACGCTAGTAGTAATAGTATAGCTTATAATAACTTTGATTTTTCAAAACAAATGATACACGATTATATTAATGGGAAAACATGTCATACATGTTTTTTGGTTTGTTATAATTTCCGCAAGTAAGTGAAATAGCTTCTTACTTTAATTGTTTTGTAGTAAAAGTGATTATTTTACATTTAAAAGATGTTACATTGGTTTGTTCATTATAAATAAAATGTGATAGTTCTTTTTGTATTTCTAAAGATAATGCATTAATGGTTTAAAATTATCAGAAGATTTACTCTAATTTTTATCTACAACCTAACTAACCAATTATGATTAATATTCTTCAGCTTAGTAGTTAATTAAACTTTCTTGGAACAAATGTTTTAAATAATTATTTAGTTTTGTGTTAGTATGCCTTGCTTAACTTGAAATCAATATTCTATGCATCGCAGAGTATTGAATCTAATTGAATCTAATTTGTTCTTATATGCATTAATCGTTATTTAATAACAAATGTACATTTTTCAGAAACTTGCAAAAATCAAAACATTGAGAGTTATCCAACTATTCGCATGTTTAAGAATGGTAAAACATTTGCTAACTTTGACGAAGAAGTAACCGAAAAACAGTTAATCGAATTCATACGTCATGCTACTGAATCCACCAAAAAAGAAGAATCTGAAGTTGAGGTAAAATATTATCATATATTCTGGATATTTGATAAAGTGTTGGATGATTTATAACTCTGTGATTAAAATATAAGCTGTGCTCAAAGTTTTTCGTTAATCAATAATAACAGTATTACAACTTTGAATCATTTAGTCAGAAATATATTGAATAGGAACAATTGATAATTATATATATTAACTATAAATAAGTCGAAAACTAATTAAAATGTAAGGAACAGTTTTTGAAAAGTCCGAGTAAATGATTGACTTTTTGCGAGTTATATTAAAATGTAAAGAAACAGCTTTTAACGAAACCATTTAAAAAATTATTCCTGAACAATACTCGTGTGTTGCATTTCCATCCCAGACGATCTTTTTTGTGAGCAATAGTGGAATTTTTATTGGAAGATGACATAATTTCTGTAACAATGATGTCGGAAGTTCAGTCGAGGCAATTGAGGGTAACTTTTTCCATCTGCAATTCGTATTTTGTATTTTGCAATTGTCTGCTTAGTTTTGAATTGATTCGCCGCTTCTGTGTCGTACACATCATTGAACTGAGCAAATGTTATTTTTTGGCTTGTAAATACAGTAACATCTTCATTGGAGGGAGTATCCTTGAGTTCATAGCGGTTATTCACGCTTATTACAGTAACACGTAAGCATTGTTTGGTACACTTCTCTAATTTGGGGATGTTACCGAAAGCATCATGTGGCATAACTTCTTGGCATTCATTTTTAAGACGCTGTCGTTTATGTTTTAACAAAATAAGAAAATGTGTGGCATCATGTGGCATAACTTCTTGGCATTCATTTTTGAGACGCTGTCGTTTATGTTTTAACAAAATAAGAAAAAGAAGATGTACTTTCCATCAAAATGTATACAAAAAAGTAAATAGATACACATAGCTATTGCATTTTGTTCACGAGACCTTCTGATTGCATTGATGTAAAAATTAGTCTATTTAATAGTGATATTGCATGATATTTTGCGGTCAAAATAGGTATATACCTACTGTATATTAATGAACGTTGTGGTATTACTCAAGCTTCACTGTTATCGCATTTGTAGTTGATTTGGCGATGTTTAATTGCAAATAATTATTTCATATTTACGCATTAAATAATCAATTTACAACTTTTTTTTATTTCTATATATTATGTCACAGTTTTCTGTCTTCATAATTATAAATGTTACCATTAAATATGCTATTAAAGAATTACAAACAACTAAGACGTGTTTATAATTTACAAAGGAATGATTTATCCAATCAATATGTTGCTATTTATAATTGTTAATTTCCAACATTGGCATCTAGCTTTGTGCATTGATTAACCCACTAATTTCATTTTAAAGATGGAAATTAAAATTACATAGTTATCAAGTAAAAATATCCAATAATCTATATTTATTTTATCATAAAACAGTATTAAACTAAGAAATGTAAAAACGTTTTAATAAATTATACTTCAGTGTACTTATTTATGTATGCTTATAAATAAAATTGAAAAAAGACTATCGGTTTTTAGCTGAAATTGTGTGCTGTGCAACTGAGGAAAATTTTGCTTTACGAAAACTAATGGCTTACGAATGAATCTATTTTCTTAACTTCAAATTTAGAAATTTAAATTTTAAAGTAATCTAATGGCATTAGTTTATAAAACTTTTTTTAAACATGTCAGATATTCCTTTATTTTAATAAAAATATATCAATAGTCATAATTGTTTAAGTTTTTCCTATATTTAGCGTGAATGTATTAATCTTATTCATATATATTATATTTTACTTCTATAATATAGATTATTAGATTATTAACCATTAAATGGCTGGGGGGGGGTTAACCCTCCTGAGGGGGTGTCTTGATAATTTATAAAAAATATTCCTATTCCATAAGCTTGTTACAAAACTACTAATACAGTATTGGTTAATGCATAATTTACAAGCACTATATAATTAGTATATCTATTTGTCTCTTATTAGCCTGATCTTCAAATGAAAGATGTGGTCAACTTAATCAAATCTAATTTCACAGAATATCTGAAGAATCAGAAGCACACAATGGTCTTATTTTATGTCCCATGGTGTCACCATTGCCAAGAGGCAAAGCCCAAGTACGAAGAGGCGGCAGGAAGTCTGTCTGCAGATATCAAGCAAAAAGACGAAAGACATTTCGCAGCGGTCAACTGTGACAACCCCCAAAACAATGGTAAATGATAGCTTACAGTTTATATTTAAAGGATTGGCATTACAATATTGTGACTTATCAGCTTATATTATGCCTAATCACCCTACAAGTTTTGTAATTAACTGATTTGTTAGAATTTTTTTAACTCTATGAACCCTATAAGATATAATATTAAATATATATATATATGTGTATGTGTGTGTATATTAAGCATATAAAATGTACTATTTATAAATTTATTTATAAATAAAATTTATTATTAAAATGATTGAAGGTATTAATTGTAAGTAACGAGCAATATATTCGACCGATAGAAATAACTCTATCGGTATTTGAAAAAGCTCAGATATCGAATTTTTAAACATTCTGAGTCGTGGTTTTTATTTTTTCAAGGCTCTACATTTAACTTACTGTAAGTAAACAGGGAATAAAATATCCTTCAGATCTACAATGTCTAGCCACAACTAAAAGAAAGCAACGAAAAAACGTCTAAAATGGCGAGTTTACTCGTTTCCTATATAGACTTTTTTAGACTGCTTATCTTTAAGTAACTTGATTATGGAACTGTTGATTATATCTAAATTCAATATCTATATAGAATAAATACTTGTATACCTAAGTATATTTTTTAAATTTTTGTGGGCGATATTAGTGTAATATATTAAACGTAAAATCATTTGTATAACTGAATTAACAGGGATTAATTTTGCTCCAGATTATTAATAAAAAATAATTTAGATTTTGTAAGTTATGACATTTCAATCATTTAGGAGAATTCTAAACATAAAAAAAGTCCAGTGTTAATTGAAATTCTAGCCTATAAATTAATTCTGGATAATCCTGACAAATGTTTGCCTATAATTACGCTTGAACTATTTAAAATAAATAGCAAAATTAAGTGTCTCAAATATCCCACCTTCAAATAATATCAACAGTAGATAATTGAAAATAGTATATTAAACATATGTTAATATGATTAATATTATATATATATTAAAAGATGTTGTACAAAAAATGTCAAATAAAGAGTTGTTGACGCTATTATTTGTATTAATAGTATTACATTATTATTAGACAGTAAGAATTTATAAACAAATCAAACGTTTAATAATTATTGAAAGAGTAATTGATGATATTTAAGAAAACATTTCAATTATAAATTGCATTAACATTAACTTTTAGTTGCATTTATGAATAATTCAATAATTTAAGAAAAATATATTACCCTTAAATTACCTATTTAAATTATGATTCAGGAATAATACATATGTATAAGCAAATATACTATTATACCTTTATCTTGTTAGCAATATTAAATATAAATGCTTTCAACTTAAAAAATAGCAGTAGGAAGCTAACAAATTTATTTTGAATAAATGTTCCTCGAAAAATTACTTTGTGTGCAATATTCTTTTAAAAAGCTTTTTATTGGTTGCTTATGAATAATAAAACGAATATCTGCTAGACAATTGAGGACCTTATCAATTAGAATTTTATCAAAAATCTTTCACACTTATCGCACTAAAATGCCGAAACCACAAAATAGACTACATTTTTTAAGACAAGTATTGCACCCCAAATTAAACTCATGAGGATAGTATATTCAAAAAATAAAAGTGTTTGAATATTTTGTTTGCTTGTGGAACTATGTATCATACGAAAAATAAATTGAAATAGAGAAATCCATTAAAGCATGGGACATATCGATTCTTATAAGAAACCAAAATAACAAAATATTGATTAAAATTACACAAATAAAAAAGAATAAAAACATTAACTAGAACATGAAAAATTAAGAATTGAAATTAGTAAATGAATATTTAAATAAATAAAAGACACAAAAACATGAAAAAGAAACATATCAAAAACAAAGAAAAGAGAGACACATGAAAACAAAATTTTTAATTATTCTATATATCTCTGGGATCATGCATTCAGTGTTTCTGTTAACAATTAATGGTCATGTCAAACAATAACCCAGTCCTAAATTGGTTCTTCAAGAAAAATCCGATTCACATTTGAGGCGATACGATGGTTAGTATTAATGGAGTGCCTGGCTACTGTAGATTTTTGCAGTTGGCACAGACTAAAGACTGTATGGGAGATGATTTATCCGTGACGTCAGGCTGTTCTGAGTTTAAGCCTCACTATTGCTGCTTTTTTTATACATATCTCCCACAAACACTAATTGTAAGCACCAAAATTTTTTGGTTAAGAGGTAAAACTGAAATCTGTTTAGGCGATTTCAGCGCAGCCTTGATTTTTAATAGACTACGAATTATTTTCAAAAATTCAGAAACACAATTATAATGTAAGGTAAGTGGATAAAACTTGTAAGTGGGCCGGAGGATGATAATGCGCTGTTGCTACGTTGTTTAAAAAATAGGAGGAAGAATAGTCGTTGAATCGAAGAGTGTGCGCACTTAAATGAAATTCTTTTCTACGATCGGTAATCTTGAAAGAATTTTCGTTGCGCGTCTATTGAGTGTTGCCACGAACGCTTGTCTGTGGGCTGCAGGATGGGGAGAATTAAAGTTCAGGTTTTTCATAGTGTATGCTTTCATGCGATAAACATAGGTCAATCATATACAAAAACAAAGGAAGATTCTTAAGATAGGCATCCAGGCTAGGCTGAAAGGTGATATCCCGATCATCAGACACTTATTCAACGGTGAAATGAATAATCAGCTCTGTAGTATTGATATATTTATGGTAGTCCATCGCTCAGCATAATAGTAGCATGACACAGCTGGTACCATCGACGTAACGCTTCTGATAAGTATTGTCCCGATAAATATTGTTCTGATAAAGAATATCCTATCTTCCATGTTCTCCATAACTAAGTTTGCCACAACAGCGAAAACAGCAAAACCTATGGAGCAACCAGATACTTGTCGGAAAAATTGTATATTGACATAGTGTTTCAATATACAATTTCTATCACTTTCTATATCAATTAGTTTGAAAATTTCATCGATGAAAAGTGCAGTGTGGGATGTCAGATTGGGCAAGAGGAAGAGTTGATATAGAGGCTATTTTTAATGGAATTTTGATAAAAGGGACACCACGTCAAAGAAGACAATGACATTGTTAATACCCGTTTCAAATAAACGTTCAAAGTCACTAAAAGCGTAAAGTTTGCTGAAGTTTAAAAAGGAACATTATCTTTGTGATTCTTGACAAACCCGATGTGATAAATATGTGTTTTTCTGATTCTGTGCTAGACTGTGATGTTTAGCTTTCTAACTTCATTATAATCTTAAAAAATCGAATTATGATCCTTTCAACATTTTAAAAGATCAGGGATTATCAAATTTGTCAGTAGTCCCCGAGTAGGATCCTTGTTACCTGACAGAGTTAAAAATAAAAATAGTTATTTTTTCATCAAAGCAACACTGTGTACGTATCCTTCTCAAATGAAAGAATCACAAAAGAATCACACTTTTAGAAATAAAACACTACGTTCACTAAGATACCGACTTTCCATGACTCTATCAATACTATAATAGAGTCGACTATTCAGTTCATTGTCGAAAAAAGTTTGCTGATCGGTATATCACCTTCCAGCCTGGATGCCTACCTCAAGTGTCTTCATGACTGTATTTTTTCGATATCGGTTTATCATCCCCCGTTATACTATCCTGTCTGTCATCCGACATCCTACAGGTTTTATCCACTTGCTTTACATTAGTGATGTATCTGAGCATTAGAAAAGAATTCTTAGTAAATAATAAATCGAGGCTGCGCTGAAACTGCCCAAAAAAATTACAGATTTGCTTCAAACGAAAGTATCCCGCTGTTCTCTTTTGTCTTTTGACTCATAAGTGGGTTGTCTATAACCATAATACCTACAACGATTGCCCGTTTAGATATATTGTGGGTCAAACTCAGATTTGCAGCTGACTTCGCAGCAAAATCAGCCCTGTGTGTGTCTTGCACTGTTCTAACTAGAAAAATGTTGACCGTGTACTTCATCAACACTGGCCATTGTATCAATTTTAACTCAGCCGAATTCATTGGATGAGAGTCATATTTGTATCGAAAATTTAATTTAGAAAAATGACTTATCACTCGTTTAGACCACTCTATGAACAAGAATACACTGAATAGAATCTGTTTACTGCACTGTTGGTTTATAGAAGAATCGCTCTTTTCTAGTTTTAGTGTGTCCCTTCCTCCTCGTTTTCGCTTTATTTTTATATTTCTGTGACTATTCTATTTATATATAGGTACATATATAGTCACAGTTTATATTTCTAATAATATAAGGCTCTATCGTTTCTAACACCCTATTTCAATGTGTTCATTTTATTGTAACTATGTAATATCCTTAATGCAGAGCAAAATATATTTCAAGATCGTTTCATTTCCTTGTTAAAGTAAAGGCATGCTGCTCCATTAAATAAATTGGGTTTTCTGATAATTTTATCTATAGTTGCAATTGTTTGGAAAATAGGTATTTTTAATGATTTCATCGGCTTACAGTCCTTCAGATTTTGGTTCACTTAATCATCTCTCCATAATTATTATTTTTTAATGGGAATTATTATATGGTCAAATTACAAGTTTTTATTTATGTTTGCTAATTTAACTTATAGATATCTGTGAAAGGGAGAAAATTCAAGGATTTCCCACAATTTTATACTACCACAAGGGAGAAATATATGCCGAATTTGAAGATGAATTGGAACTCGATAATATGTTGAAATTTATAAGAAATCCACCGCAAGAAAAAGTAAAAAGAAATCTAGATGAAGAGAAGAGTATAAGTGATAAAGCGGATAATGCGGATGAATCTAACGAAAAAGAAACTGAGAAACAACCAAGCGACGTTTCGTAAGTGTGAATTTTCATGCATGTAGTATACATGTTTTAAACCATTAGAATAGTTTTAAACTTGCACAATAATTTAAAGATTGGTTTAAATTTAGATATATACAATTCATTACATGTATGTATATGTATATCATTTTATTAATGTTCATTAAAATATACTTTATTTATATACAATAGTGATGGTGATAAAGCAAATAATGAGAAAGAATCTAATGCAAAAGAAACTGAGAAACAATCAAACGACATTTTGTAAGTCATAAATTTGTATATATTTATATAGCTACACATATTTTAGACAAATAGAATAGTTTTGAATATGAACAATATATATATATAATTATACATTCGGTATACATTTTCTTCAATTAATATTGACAAAATATATATTGTATTATATAGATATTAATAGAAATATATGATAATATATTTTTATACAACTAACTGTCATCAATTTGACCATACCGCCAGAAAGTTACGTCTCATTAAGTTGATTATAATTTAGTGATGTTCCTGTTGAGTATTGAAGCCATTCTCAACTAGTTGAAAGGCAGTAGGGGCAAACTTCTCCGGGATACCGACGTAAACGCAACAATATAATGGGTCTCTTCACAATCGTGAATAGATTATATTGGATTGATCGCCGATAGCTCTTTTTCTCATTGTGATTGACACATCGCCACAAAAAATTTTGGCAGACAACAGTCTAAGGTCAATTTTATCGGGATTGGATTGATATAATCGCAAATGGATTAATCTTATCGCGATTGTATCAATGCATTCGAAAAGATACTGCTGTATTATTAAGCATAAATATAAAAATAGGGCGGTTACATATATCAAATAAACCAATTTATTAGTTAAACTTGACTTTGACTATAAATGTATTGGAAAATATGTAACGTATACACATAATATTGTGAATTTAAATTTTACATTTAATTAAGCAATACTAAAATTATTTATTATTCTTTTATATAATATAGAAAAATTCTACAATTGTGTTGGAAAATTCGTTCCATAAATAACATGTTCAATAATGATAAAATAATAACATATTTTTTTTAATTCAAATAGTGCATTTTATTTGTATAAGAAGTGTGTATTTTATACATATATAAATATATGTAATTATATTAATAACGCAATTACCAGTCGTGTACAATATGGAATATATAATGTATTATATTGAAGTATATGTATAATATAAATATATGATATAGGTATGCATTAATATATGGCTTGAAATAACTTTACTAATTAGCTTCAAATGATGAGTATAGTTAACGCAGGATATATATAACTATCTGTTCACGCTTTAATCCAATTGAATCCTAATTGTGAAGTCATTCCGATTAGAAAACGCTTAGCGAGTAGGTGGCTGGATAAGTCCTGTGTGTTAAAACATAGAATAACATTGTAACAGGTATAGAAAGCTGTGGTCAAGCGTTTTTCAAGCGCGATTGAATCGCGATTAGACTCTAGCTGTCTATCATTTCCAGAAAAATGCGGAGAATTCCTATCGGATTGAAAAACAGATTTCACAATTGCTATTAGATTAAAACTTTGTAATTATTAAAGCAATGTTATTGGACAGAAAGTAAATAACTAGCGCCACTCAGAATGTCTAAGCGCACGATCAATTGAATCTATCCAATTGTAAAGTGACCTATAATTGACGAGGACCAATACAAAAACGAGAGGTCTGTATTTCGTCAGTTATTTCGCTATGTTGTAGCTGGTTATATTTTCTCTTTGAAAAGACGAACATTTCTTTCATGCACCAAGTTAAGAGATTTGATAATGGTATAAAGTCTGTTGAAAGACTTTATAAAAGAGACTGATGTGCAGGAACTACTACATCAACTACATCAATTCGAGGGACTAGCTGATAATAGATACCAATAAAATTTGTGCTAAATGTAAATAGTAAGAGATACACATTCTGATAAGAATGTTAGCGTTAAAAATGTTATTTTTAACAAGTGACTTATAGATAATGGGAGCCGAAGCCCCCATGTTTGACCAGCAACTTTGAGAGCAAAGTAAAGGTTTAATGATAAGATTTATTAGAAGAAAATTGTTTCTTATGCAGAGCGTTATATACAACGAAGACACGAGTAACCAACACATCAGCACAAGCATGGATCAAGTGTACAATGGTCTAATTGTATTTTTTTGTTATGTTCGGAGATTAGTGGAGATTTATCAATGACGAGATGACCATGTAGCTTTAGCAGTCCATATACAGTAGGTATTCAACCTGCTGTTCTTTTTTTATTTAGAGATTATATAAAATATGTAAGGGGTGTATTTTCTGCAAATGGTTTTCTCATTATAGTTACAAATCATAGGTACATGACATCAGATATTTTATACTTTTGTATCCCGAAAGAAACCTGATGTAATTTAATTGGACATCACTTTCTCGTGGAGGTGTATTTCTTGTTTAGTATTTTATTTTTAATTTTGTTCATTTTACTTTAAGAATGAAAGATGTGATTTATCTGACTGAGAAGAATTTTACGGAATATATCAGCGGTAGCAACCAGGAGACCCTTGTCATGTTTTATATGCCATCGTGTCTATACTGTGAAAATGCCAAGCTTTCATTTCAATCTGTGGCCGAAAAATTATTGCCTACCTCTCAGAGGAAAAGAAACTTTGCTGCTGTGAATTGCAATAATGGACCACATGAATGTAAGCTACTATCATTCAAACTGATTTATATATTTATTAAAAGTTGATAATACACATTTTAATTTGGATTCATGATTTTTATTGATCACAACATGAATTGCATGTTTGATAATTTTCTCAGATAATATGTATTCATTTTGCAACGTTTTGCCACCAGGTTTCTTCAAATAATTATGTTTAATTAAAAGTATACAGCACAACTAGAATTTGAAGTTTTGCTTGTTCTGCCTTGGTAACCACAAACAGGGCCGTATATGAGGGCTTTCTATGGGGGGTGGGGTGCGTTTTGTCAGATATGACCCCTTAAATGAAGATAGATTTAAGGGATGAAGTACTAAGTGCATTGAGTCTTTTTTCTTCTGGAAAATTTTCACTTTTAGCTAGCCTAGGTAATGGCAGATGTGTATTTTGAGGCATTTAGAGTTAAATCTTGAAAAAATATGGGTTCCCCCTTTGTTCTTCATTCGTTGCACTGCCTCTATCTGGGCTGCCGATGTAATAGTTAATGGAGAATATAAATATTTGAAAAAAGTACGTGCATGCCAACGAAGCCACACAGAAAGTTGATTTCTGTGACTTTGTTGGTAACATGCACCTATTTTTTTGTTTTCTCACTCTTAGCTATCGATAATGATCATTATTAATGCTCTCTGTCTGCGTGTACATTACATTCTCCTTTCTGATTGACTGAGTTATTGATCTGTTGATATACTTTAACTAATCTATGAATTTTATTACTGTGTATAACTTTTTCATAATTGCCCGAAAAAGTCTGGCGGAAAAACTTCTCAAAATCATATTTACTCTCGAAGAAGTTATTTTCATTCTTTAATTATATTGTACATATCTAAGTATTTTTAAATAACGGGATTCTGTATATAATTCCTAACTATTTCATTCAGATTGATTTAGGATAGATTTCACATTTTAAATTTACTCGATAAATGCAAGTCATATATTATATAAATAAATTCTTTGATTAATGGACGAGTATAACTGAAATTTATTCAGTGCTTTCAGCATTTCAATTTAATAAAATTAGAAAATCGTTTTTCAAAATCCAATTAATATTTTAATTTTTATACATATAGTATATTGAGACATATATTGAAAACCAGCTTTATAACAAAATTGTTGCATCAAACAATTACTTAAACTAATCGATAATGTGGGCTATACTTATATTTTTAATTTATGCATCAATGATATATATATATATAATATTATGATGTACCTGGCTATACACTTCTATATTTTCAGACTTATGTAGAAAGGAAGAAATAAATGGTTTTCCATCAATTATACACTATTCAAACGGAAAGAGAGTAAAGGAATACGTGAAATATCCCATAACCGTCGATGGACTTGTCAAATATTTTAAGTCGATAAGGGCAGCCAAAGATGAACTTTAAAAAATGCATTTAAAACATAAATTTTAGGTTATAAACATTTTTCCAAGTATTGGTTCGTTTTTCATTGTTAATCTATATATAAATTGTATTAATTAATATACTATATAATATTTTGATGTAAATTATTAGAATATTAGTTTTTGCATTGTGTTAATTATTAATCTATCTATATTATTCTATTGTATATATTGTCAATTGGATCCAATTTTAAAGCAGATTAGATATTTGACTTTGTTGACTGTATAGTTTTTCTTTTCATTTCTACGTTTTTGCTTATAGTAGAAAACTTATTACTTGTTTTTAAATACGTTTCTATATAAGAAGGTATAAACCTTTTGACCCATTATATTACTTAATATTATAAATTTACCAATAATTATAATTAAAGTTGTCAGGATTCGTATGGTCTGTAGTTTGGCAAATAGTTTACCATCTATAAATTAACTCTCAACTGGTAAACAGTTCGGCCATTTATATAATATTTAATTTAAATATATATTTGTTTAATTATTATATAACCCAAATATAAAACAGAAGATTCCACTATATTAATGCTCAAACAAAATTGATATAGTAGGTATATATGAGCGTTGCTTTTTGAGTTTTTCTATATATATATTACATATATATGACAAGAAAAATGACTATTGTAAAACTGATTGAATAAAAATTGTTACATGTGTATCATGTGTATTATGGGTGAATCATTCATTTAGTTAAATATTGTCAGATGTCAATTTACAAATGGTCTACTATTTGTGTTAAGAATGGCTATCATAAGTTGTGTAAATTTAGAAACTGTAAGTGGTTTCATAAATGGTTTAATGGCTAAATCTTTTAATATATGGTGGATAATGACTAATTCATATAATTAATTGATCAACATACTAATTGAAATGATAATAGTAATTTATGATGATAGGAGTATATTATTGTATAGTTTTAAAATGACAAATATGTATAAATAACTTTAAATTTAAATGTGTTTATTTAACTTTATAAAAACTGTTTGTGTATAAATAACGTCAGCCCTATGAGTGAGCTAGAATGTAAACTATAAGGGTATTGATATCCAGAGATATAATAATAAAATATATTAATAATTATTGATTGGCATTATTTTAAAATAAATGAACCATGTACAATTTAGTAAATTACTTTTTTGAAGCACATTATTGTAGTTAGCGGATCGATTGATAACTTAAAAACCAGTATTTATTACTATGTGATAAAAACTATCAACATTTAGACTTTATAAGATTATTAGCAGTGTTATTAGAGTCTACTGCGTTATCAATTAGTAGTAAACAGCTTCAATATATAACATTTACTAGAAGAGTATTGCAAATCGCATATACACAGTAATATAATTATATTATACACGAGAATGTAGGAAGAATGAATCCCAATAGTTGTAAATATGAATGAGAAAAATATGCAATATTAATTCTATAATATTCGGAATTGTTTTCTCTCAGTTCTAATAGAAAATATTTCAAACTAATTTAATTAGAACAAAAATATAAATAACAAATTGTAATTCTTATATTGTACCAATAGTGTGATTATGTAACTTAATATTTTTTTACTTTAGAAAATTTTGTTGTATTTGAAATATAGACGACTTATTAGAACATTTTTCAAAATTACATATATTTGCCATCTAATTAATTACATTTAATTATCTTAATATATAATTTTGATATTAAATATTAAAACAATCACAGGCTTTAAAATGTTATAAAATAAATGTTACAAATTATTTATTTAAAAAAATATATGTATGCCAATTATGTGTAATTTTTTAAAAATTTCCAAATTTTGAATCGTGACTGTACAATAAAAATAATGAAAAATCGGTTAGATTTACAAAATCCTCTTGTCAAACAATATTATCTTTTTTAGTTTAAAAAATAAGATCTATTTTGGTTAACTTAAATAAATATAAATATATCAGTTTCCTATAAGTAAACTGTTTTATTCAAAACAATTATATGTACAGTATTCCATTTAAAATATAAAAGCAACAAATAGTTTAATGTATTATCATTATAATTTTGTATTAAAATAAAACGTTGAGTATAAACCTAAAGTAAATCTTGGAATTAACAATAGATGCAAACTATTTTTCAACGCTAAAACAAAAACAATCAATTGTAGTCAATATTAATAATAATTAAATGATGGTTTCATACATTATTGTATGTAAAAATTGTGTCATTTATGATACTTAGAAACAACCGTATTACTATAAATGTTAAGAACAAAATACTGATTTAATGGAAATATTATCAAATATGTGCCTATAATTTGTAAAGTCACTAAAATAAGTTAAATATATTTTTTGTATAATAAATATGATGAATAGCGTCAAAATGAAACAATCTAAACAAGATGTTTATGCTCACAACCCGTCTGCCAATGTGCTTCCACTAAAACAAATATATGGAAAATATTTCTTCAGACGAATTTAAAATTGAAACTTAAAGCAATGATAATGTAAATATATGTGCAGTATATTGCGTTGTTACAATACGGTTAATAGCATTTTTGAGCTATAAAATGGAAACATATATACCATAGAAAATAAGTTATTTAGACATATATGTTATAAAAAACAAATATCTATGACATATACCCATTTTAATAATAGGTAATATGGAGTGGTTAGAATATGCAATGCAGGAAGAAATTCGGCCGTTCTGAAAACATATATAAATATGAATTTATATATATGTACATACATTATATAGGAATTTCTTTGGAATAATGTCAAATTAATTAATTAGGAAGGTAGGTAAGCTAGTTTGTGATGCTGCATCGATTAACAGATAGGGTTATTTGCTGGGCTTTAACTGTAGAACGACGCATTTCATAAAGGCAGCAGCTGACAGTGCGGCATAGGGCTGCCAGGTCCCACCGCAATGACCGTCCACGTAGTCAGCCATACCGCGAATGAAGACGTAGCTGTTGAGCCGGTTACCGATGATCGATTCTAGCACCTAGGTAATAAGTAAACAAGTATGCAAATAAACACCATAAATATACAAATAAACATGTAACGTTCTAGGATATGTCACAGAAATAAATATCCATATAGAGCTGTAAAGAAAATTAGGTAAGTGGTTTCATTTTTAAAGATTTAGTAAGCTAATATTGATACTCACAGGTACATACCTATAATGCGAGTTTATTTCTTCTACTAATATAAATAATAAAAGCATAACTCTGGTCCATGGTTTATTAAAATATAAGTAGCAATACAATTAGTAAGTAATAAATGTAAGACGTAAAGAGGTCACACGTAGCCCATATGAAACCTTTTGAATATGAAATACTTTTCTTCATTATAAATATATGCTATGGCCATATAATTCTAAAAATATATATAATTGAATTATCAACCAGATATAATATGTCCTCAACATTAAAATGATTCTCGATAAATTTATCCTAGAAATGATTCTTCAACAAAATATAAAGATAAACCGTAAATAAATTGCATATTAAATGGCATTTATAGAATTAATTGAAACCTTTCACAAATAAACATAATTTTAAAAGTAATTTTTAAAATAAAGTATCGATGTAAATTAGAACAAAGAACAAAATAATTGAATAAAAAACACTGTCTACACTAACGTAAACTGCCATTCGTTTCGTAGCTGAAATAAAGATAAATAATTCAACTAAATCAAGTTATGCAAAAAATATCTGGTGCATTTTGCTATAATATAATATACCAGAAATAAATGTAGACACTGTAAAATCTAAATTTCGAAAAATACTCTATTAAAATAAAACACAGATTTTAAAACAATAAAAACTAAGTTCTTTTAAGAGTGCAGTTCAATTGATAGTGTGAGTTTATTTAATTTTTATTTATAAAATGATTGCAGGCCTCCCAGCCTCTATTACAAAATATATTTTATGATTTACAATTAAAAATTATGATAATAAACATTTTAATCATATATTAGTGTACATGTTTGTACAAATGTTGTTCAACAGATTAAAGTATGCATAAAGGTCAAACATCAATTTCTAGAAATCTCATTTACAATGATAATTTTCCAAACCTGCTGGAACTTCTTGTTTTTAACTATAATATTGCATAACTATAAAAAGATATATAAATGTAGTAAAAACTATGTGTTTTTTGTATTCTTTTATTTAAAGTTTTTGATTTGTGTTATAACAATAATATTCTATTATTAACATAGAATTTAACCTTTTAATACACAAAAATATGATTAACCAATCAACATAATGTTATTTATGATGAATATAAGAAGAAGAGTTTATAAAAGCAAAACAATATTTATAAATAAGATACAGCTTTTGATCAAATAAGATTAAATACAGTCAAATAGGAACATTATTGCATGATGTGTATCAATGTACATAGAAAAATATCAACATTTAAAGTAGAATAGTATTATTATTAGAATATTTTAATAACTATATAGAAAAAAGAATATGGCATTGTATATTAATGTACTGAAAAATAAAAAATATTAAGCAAAATGCATGTTTAGTGCGATGCACCTCTGGCTATTAAAACTAACCACTAATACTCTTAAGTTACTTATTCCTTTTGAGTTTCTCTTTTTTGAATAAAGTTGTAAAATTTATTTTTCAAGGCAGCGCTTTCTTGAAATCTCAATTTGCAATGACAACTGTGTTTTATGAAAATGTACTCGGGATATTCTTGCAGCTTTTTCAGAATAATTTGATTTAGATGCCTGGTCAATGTCTGAATGGTCAGATTCATTTATTTGCTTATTGTTAACCTTTTTTTACTTCGAAATTGGTGTGATACTTTTAAGTAATTGTTTTCTACAGAAAACCGAAGCTTTTGGTGTTTATATACAAAATTCTACATGCATTTATTATAAATACATATTATATAATATATACATATATATATATATGTGTATGTATGTATACTGCATATATTCATTAAAAATATATTTTATTGGAAATTTCTGGATAAATTATTAGGAATTTCCAAATAATATATTTCAAACACAAGAAAATGAAACAGATATAAACTAATAAATAAAACTAACATTTCAATGAAATTAAAAAAATGACAGATTTTATGATGCTGGGAGGACTGGGACTGTATAACTATACATTAATTGATGCATAGAAGTTATCAATAATGACTATTAGTTTAAATATAAGGTGGCCATTAAATAATATTTTAACGCTACATTTTAGTGCGATGAAATATTATGTTGGTAATTTCAAGATATAATTTCAAAAGAAATCATATTTTTAAAATCTGTATAAAGACGATTCCTAAAATATACTTATGTTATCATGATCCCTCAAACTGCCTCATTTTTAGTACTATGACAGGCATAATTAATTGGAAAAATATTTGATATGTGTTCATCTAAAAGTATTTAAGTTTATTGCTTAGCTATTAAATGAGCTTTTTAAATTTAGTATTTTAAATGTTCAAGTAAGTATATAATTTAGGACATTTTCTAGGATAAAGTTCAAAAATTCAATTATTTTGAGAGTTTCCGAGTGTGTGGACAAGAAGCTACACACTGGTCAACTCTCTTACCTGATCGTATTCAGCATCATAAGAGAGGAGTTGATTTTCAGTGGCAAAGGTGTCCCGAACCGCGTCCTGTGTGGTGACCAGATGCCCCGATCCCACAATACCAAGACGCACTGCTGGTACGCCCTCTCTGTAGAGATGCCTGAGGTCATCGGGAACGTTGGGGTGCTTAATGTCGAAGCTGACGCCTTCCGATATCTGAAAGTTAGGTGAGAACATATATCGCAGAAGTATAAGTTGCTGTAGAAGAGATAACCCAATAGTGACTAGTACAATTATACAAAAAACATTAAATTAAAGAAGGGTGTTGCAATGCACTACTTTTTCATTACTTTTCTAACAACATACTTATAGAAAATAAATTGAAGTAGATCAAACTAAAACCTTGGCACTACATTATACCATTACATGTTATAAACCTTTTCTAGAAATGAACAAATAATTCTTAATTTCTGAAAGCTGAGTTCTGTATATACCTTCAATTTGAGTTTATCCGTATCTGCAGAAGGGCGTGAAAAATCGGTATCCTGACTCTGCAGTTGTTTCTGCGCCTCCTCAATATAAGCTTGCCATTGGCAGTTGTCCGGGGCCGTCTCATAACGGGACAAAACGTTTTCCACACACCTAACACAAATTTCAAAATCAAAATTAATCTTAATTGAAAACTACAAATCATACTATGTATAAGCTTTGGAATAACCAAAATTATACATTACATATTAAATTTAAATATGGAAAATTAAAATTATTATACATTTATTTATAATTAATTAATACATTATAATACATATCAAATTTTGAGTTAACAAAACAAAACACTTAAAAAATATAATACATAGATGTATAATTGTAGAAATATATACTACAATAGACTATTGTGCTTATCAATTCACACCAATTCTATGTTCGTACCAGTTTAGTACGTTGAAATATTAGTAATTATTTAATAAACAAATATAGTTAGTTTTATATTTATTCTTGTTTCTATTACAATTAAGTTTCTAGATAATAAGAATAAAAATAAGTAAACGAAGGAATGGGGTGAATCGTTTGTAAGGTAAAACAATGTTTATTGGGTTAAAAATTGCACAAACAAAAATACAATGAGCTAACTAACGAAGTATTTTGCAGTGTTATTAAATGATATGTTAGTTTATGTAATAATATGTAAGTTTAAAATTGCGATTTTATTAATGAGTTTCAAACAGTGTTTTCGTTGTAACTCGTATCTTATTCAATTTTGCAAGAGATGCATTAGGAATTATAACCGCTAGACCGTGAGTTCACTACAATGAAACTTTAAAATCAATTATATAATCAAACATCTAAAGCATAATTAATTTCACATAGATAAGTTCCAAAAGCAGGCATCCACTAATTCGGCAGTTAAATATAGTTTTGCAAGGTTTTAACCATCTTCATGACTTTATTGAGAAATTATACAACATAACAATTAATATTTCGGGAGTAAAAAACTTACTTTTGCAACTCTATATCCGCCGGTGCATACTTCTTGATCACAAACTGGATGGGTGTGTCTGGTGGTGCAAATTCATCCGGCTCGATGACATTGTCGCAGTAGACGTACATGTGACCGGTCTTCTTGTTGTCCTCGAAGACAAGGGGCGCGGTCACCACAATATCACCGAGACGGGAGTGTTTGTCAAACTCGTAGACGTGTGGGACACTGCCTCCAACACCCACTACGAATACGTGCTGCAGTTGCTGGAAGGCGCCTGCAATGCGACATAATATGCAATTGTGTGTAGGTACCTTAAATTAAAAAGGCTTATTTGAAATACGGCCTTTTTAATTGAAAAAGCATTTGAAGAACTTTGATGTATAATGTGAAACATTAATATTTCTAGTAGTTGTAAAAAATAAAATAAAAACATATAATAACAAATTGTAGAATAATAAAAAGAGAAAAATATAGAAAAAAGTTGATAGACGCAAAATATGTTATATTATATTATTTTTTAGAACCAATTTATAATATTGTTGATTTTTGCATAATATCGACAGAGATGGATGGCATGGATCAAGTAAATTAGCGCACAAGGATACTGGCATATCTATTATATAGTGTTTTCTACTATTTTACTCTTATTGTGATATAAACTCATGCTCAGCTGATTTTAAGGCACTAATAAATATATCTTGCTACATTTCTTACCTTTGCACACTTGATGCAAAAGTAGAATTTCAAGCAATAATTGCTAAATTTATGTTATTACAAAATATTTTGCTTGTTCTACTGTTTTTAAATATAGTTTACTTAAATATTACGATAATTTTGAAGTAATTGGTAAAAAGCTATACATTTTATTAAATAATTCTAATTGGATAGAGTATCTCTCTTCGATTAATCAAAAAATCTAATAATCTAAAAGTTTTAAACTAAATGAATCAACTTTTTTTACATATATTGTACTCGAAATATATCTTTAATTAAATTATAAATAACTTCCACAATATATCGACCAATAATAGAAAAAGTAGAACCGAAAATTAATGAAAATTCAAATACACAAAGATTGCATTAAAAAAAGGATTAATAATAAAAATATTGAGTAAATGTATACATTGGCGAATCGTTGTGAAATGGATCGGTTGACATTGTACTTACCCAATAGACGTGTTGTAGTTCCTCCAGCAGAGATCTTTGCCTGTAGATCGTGACCAATCATGGGCAGCTTTGTGGAGATAATCTTATGAGTTCCGATATTGCCAATTGTGTATACGTGCGATTCACCTGAAGTTAATTTGGATTATATACACAATGAATGATCCCAACTATTGAGTTAATAAAAAATAACTTTGATCGATCAAATAGATTATTAAAGAGTATTCATATTACATTTCCTGAATGTAAAGGGGTTTGACGATATTACCTTTGTGATCATCACGATTTGTAGTGAAGGGTGATTTTAAAACTAATTATCTAGAATGGGAACTCTCTAAGAATTATCGTAGGATTTTAGTAATCAAATAAAAATGACTGAAATATTCGTAAACTTTCATGTAAAATATATAACATATTGTAAGTCATTAACAGTTACCTTCAGTTTTCAAACGAACGAACGTAGTTTTGTTCTCCATCATAGCGTCGACTGCCATCTTCTCACAGAGTAGATTAGTGATGATGGCAATGGTTGGTTTCTGTGAGCTGGATACCTCCTGGAAGTGATTGGCGCCTTTCACAATCTTCACCTCTGAATTATGGAATCATGTAGAAGCAGTAAAGTGACTATTGACTAGTAGTCTTAACATACAATCCGGCACATCTCACTGGCGGAATGGTGGTATGTTTAAAAATAGAATACCACTTGCTTACAGCTTAAAAGATAATACATCTGCACCAGGTTTTGTATATTTAATAATGATAAAAAATAATGGTGTTATACTATATATCAATAGAAAGTTATGTAAATAAAAAATAGTATCTATTATCAAATTTAAACTCATTGATCGCAGAACCTTTCCTATATTAATGAACTTAAAATATTCATCAATATATACTACATACATAGAGTTTATGTTATTGAATAAGAATTGAAATACACATTTTATCTCCATATTCCTTTATTCATATATCTTTGTAGTTTTTTCTATAATTTTGACATTTTAATATGTCATACCCTAGATTTATTTATTAGTAATTGTTTAATATATAATTTAGACACTTTTACTATATTACTAATTAACACGTAATTAGATAAAGTCTAAAGTAAATACGTTTATTGCCGGTACTATACTATATGCACGACGTCTCAATCCCATATTCAAAGGTTTATGCAATTCGTGAATAAGCTAATATACCTTATACAGTGAAAAATTTACTAAATCTATACGTCTATTACACAGTTAGTAGGAACAAACTTATCTACGAATTTGAAATGAGGGAATATGGAAATTATGTGTGCTGAGTAAGCATCAGACTAAAAAGAAAGGAGGGTTCGAAGTAAAGCAAGCAAGGTGAAAACAAACCTTCGTTGTGCATGAGAAGTTTTCTTCGATAGCCCTTCTGCCCACGGAATTTGCCCTCCATTAGAATTTCTTCGATTATATCGCGCGCCTTCAGTTCGTCAATCTGAAGGTGCACCATCTTAGGGTCGACTTCGAGAATACTAAATCGAGGAAGGAAGTGATTTTAGACAAGGGGGAGTGTAAACATTTGACAATATTGTAAGGTGAAGGACTTTCACCTGAGGTCTAAGTCAAGTTGTATATAATATACCTATCTAGAATGGAGAAAACTAAACTCAACGAGATATTAGGTATGTAGGGGAAACTATGTGAATATGATTTGACATATAATAGTTTTTAAAATCCTGACACTTTTAACTTAACAAATATAAATTTGAAGCAAATTTCAAAAGATGAACTATTTAATAATTTCAGTCATTTCTGTATTTTTTATATATTACAAATTTTAACATTTTTAACATGACAATTATATGAATTTTCAAATAAAATTAGTCAACAACATTTTCATAACTCTTTTCACAAAAACAACTGCAGCATTTCAATAAACCTGAATATAATAATATAAAAAGCTACATTTTTTATTAATATATTCAAGATCTTTAATTACTATAATACATTATCCATAAAAAATAGGATGTTGTTTATTACTTTTATAGGATATTTTTTGTTATGCCACAAAATATATGAAAAATGATGTATGATTAATTGCAACAATAAATCGCAAGAAGAGCTTATTTATATAAGTTATTTCAATATACAAAGAATGGTGCTCCAAATAAGATTACTTCATAATATATTTTCCTCAACGCCAAGTTATCAAAATGGATTATAAATTCAAATATTATATTATGCATAGCTTTATACGAAAATATTTAAAATAAATTAATATGTTTAATGTTAATTTAATATTCGCCATCAGCTTAGTAAATAATAATTAATTAAATAAGACAAAAGCTGAAAATGATTTTCAGCTTTTGTCTTATTTAATTAATTATGTTTAATGTTGTCAAATTAAGATAATCATAAAAACTACAAATCTACAATACACGCAAAATTATCATTAATAACAGAACATGTTTGTTTAAAATATGCATATTACATTAATTAACTGTGTTCGATCAAATCTAATTTAATGGCAATATATACCAAAATATTGAAACTTTTAAAATTTCAATTTAAAAACATATGCAAATATGCGCAAAATATAATTGATAATTTACACTAGTTAGTTAATTCGTTGCATAATAATACACAGGTATATTACTGATATTCTACGACATTAATGCTTCGGTATTTTAATTTTATAACTTTAAAATTCATGTTTTTGAATATATTATATAAAATTGGCATAGCAGCAATATTAGACGTTTATTCAAAACGATTAATGAAGTATTATAATGTTATAAGATCACCAACATTAATGTTATTGCTATAAAGCAGAATTTGTTTAAACGGTATGTAACCTGGACTAATGATATCAGTTTCCGTTCGTAAACCGTGGATCAAATTACAATATAAAGCGATTAAACCACCGTCTAGCTGTCACCTATAATATTTAAATGAAATCTTAGAACTAGAAAGCAGTAAGACCAATTTAATTTTCCTGGTGTTTCATCTATGGGTCATAAAACTAAAACTTTAACCTTGTGCATAATGTGTACGTATTTATATAAGTAAATACCTCATTTTGATATACATTCATAAAGTGTGAAATAAGTACAGAAATGTATATATATATATTATACTATATTATAAATTTAAGTGTGCGTCAAAGTAATAGCACTATCGTGACCATGATATAACAAATGGATAAATCGAATACGAATGCCTAAATATGTATATAAGTTATACATAATTTAATAGCTATAATATAGCTGGCACTGGAGTTCATACAAAGTGGAATTTATTGTAAACATGATATGTTAATAAATTATGAAGCTAACAATAATATGTTTTGGATAGATGCGTATAATTATTGTGATATGTATATATAATATATGAAGCAATTAATAAATGTAAATATGTAAATTATATTATATACGTAGAAAAAATATGGTAAAGACCCAAATGCTAAAATACAGCAATATATATTATACATATATGTGAACGAAATAAAATGCAGATTTGTAGGTAAACAGAATGAAAATGATCTGAATAACATATAGATAAAAAAATTCTAATGATAGTATTTTAAAATATAACAGAAGTTGGCAGATAAAATAAACAAAGTGTGCACATTTCAAATGTATTATACATACACCCATATGCATAAAAGATATGTACTATGGATATGCATGTGTACTAAATAAAATATTGTGTCTATTCTTCAAAATTACCTTTCCGAATAGCGGTCCTGATTTGCATTTATGACCAGACTATAATTAGCAAGCATCAAAGTATAGTTATCTACATTAAATTAATTTAATTTATTTTTCATATAGTACATAATTTTGGAATTAAGTTACTAGTTTAAGTAATTAGGTAAATAAATAACTATAATTAATATTTAAAGTGAATATTAACAATATGTATTACCGTTTTTTGTCTATTTTATACTAATGAATATTAACAGTAACAAATAATTTCCCAGCTTTGTAGTTTTTTTATTTATTTTGCTGACTATATATGTGTATATAAAATTACAATTGAATTCAAAATTCATATTTGAATTCACAATTTGAATTAAAGTAATTCATGTAATGGGTAATGCTCATCGCGTAGGTATACGCTGTACACATCATGTTATAAAGTGTACGTGTTAAATATGAGGAGACTGTCACTAATCGAAACATTTCATCAAAACATGAGTCGTTTAATGTTTTTTAAATATAGGAAAACAAAAGAATTATATTACATTTTGTTTGTTTCAATTAAATTAGTGTAAATCACTGTATATACCAATAAAAATTGATAAAGATTCTTCAGGATAAGAGAAAATAACTAATTAATTGAATAGGAAAATATTTTAATTCTACTTCAGTAATTTTAACTAATTGTACTTAACTATCCATTTAAAACTTCTTTAAATCGAACAAATAAATTGGAGCTTTATTAGTATAGTGCTGTAACATTAGTGGAGACAGACACTACATTAACAATAAGTTGCGTATAATTGAAAATTGTATTTTTCTAGTTTTAAAAATAATTATTTAAAAATATAATTTCACAATGAAATATAGTCAATTACGATAAATCGAATACGAGTGTCTAAACATGTACATTTATAAGTCATGCATAATTTAACAGTTATAATAAACCTCTAGCACTGGAGATCATACAAAGTGGAATTTATTGTAAACATGATATGTTAACAAATTAAACAGCTTAAAATAATATGTTTTGGTTAGATGCGCATAAGTATTGTCATATTAAGTAATTAAGTAATAGTATTAAGCAATTAATTAATGTAAATATGTAAACTACATATGGGTGAAAATCAAAATAATGACCAAAAACTGACCAACATTGTTAAATCTATAATTTCCATTTAAAAATGTATATTTACACAGATAACATGAAAATCTTTTATAAAGTTCTTGGTTAACATAGATATAAAGTTAAG
>JAYRBW010064363.1:0-82058 GCA_036023295.1 Invenusta paracnida
TAGGGAACTTTTAGCATACTTTTAGGAATCATTTAGGAGTTTAGCATATCTTTAGCATACCGGTAGAGAACTTTTAGAAGTTTAATTATATTTTTAGCAATTTATTAATTTTCTTAAAATACAGTTATATCTAGCTATACTACTTAAATTTAAAACAAGTAGTAATTATGTAGCCTATGTATAATTGTTGCGTGAAGTTGGCCTCTGATTAATAGAAAAGTATTAAAAATGGGTGTTCCAGTAAGTTTTACTTTTAAATACGATTTAATACTGGTACATAATTCCCCATATAAAAAAATATATTCTCACGTATTTAATAATTTGAATTTAGCGCCCACACAATCCCACGCACTTTTAAATTTGAATTTGATGCAGATTTTTGTTTAAATAGTAAAAAAAAGAAGACGCGCGCGTCTCTTGATTACTGTTCCAGCGGTCTCTGTCATTGGCTGGCCGTACTCAATTCTGATTGGTTGAGACTACTCCTCCCTATCACGTGACTGGTTTCGTGTGCCTCCTGCCCTACTACTCAGGAATAATAACCATTCAAAAGAGAATGAAAAATTGTTCAAAATATATTTATGGGATTGATTTTTTTTTTATAATTGTTGATTATAATTTTAAAGATCATATATTTTATTAATATCTCAGATGGAAAAATTACTGAAAACCCTATTTTAATTATTTTAATGAATTATAGTATTTTATTTAACTCATTAAATTTATATATTACAAACATCTATAATTATAGAAAAATAGATTGTATTTCCTATTTCTAATTACACATTTATTTTTAAATTTGACAAAGTAATTAAACGTCATAGAATTTTAGAGTAACATTTGAAAGGGTATTTTCAATGTAAATTTATATAATAAACAGTCTATTATTGTATGCTAACTGACTTGTATTTGACCAATGTGTGTAGGATTAATCTCCCTTATAGGTTTAAAAATACTGATATTACTTTTTAGTGCAATAAAAAAACACTTATCTCAAAATACAGCAGATTCACAAATATAAAAAAATAGGATAAGCATACAGATTTTTTTATTTTTGACTTATTTATCAGAATCCTTTCATTTAATTGATATTTGTTAGATTATTATTGGTTCACTACTTTCTAGTTCCAATCAAAACATTGTTATTGCTGCTGCTGCTGCTGTTGTTGTTGTTGAAATGGGGCTAAAGAAGCCGTATAATAGGTTCTACGAGCACCGACGCTTTTTCAGGGTCAATGGTCAGAATGTTAAGATCTATGTCTCTATGTCTTCCTCGCAACCTACAAGCACATCAGGTTAGGAGAGAGGGAGGGGAGGGGCAGACACAAAATAAATACATATCCGGTGGAACCGGTACATGTACGACTTGCCTCTGACAGATAGGCCTTGCAAACATGCAAGCAAAGACAACAAGGTGAGCAAACAACACAAAACATGCAAGCAAGGACAGCCAAACAAGAACACAACATAAAGAGCACTCGTGCAAGCAGAGGCAACCTCACAAGCATACCAACAACCTACAACAGCGGGGTAAGCAGGCATACAGACAAGCAAGCAGAGACAAACCGGCGGAATAACATAAACACGACAGAAAAGGGAGGGGGGGGCGTACAACAGACAAAAGTGGGGGGAGAGCAAGCAGACAGAGGGGGTGGGGGGGTGGGGGACAACAGACACCCAAAAACATACCTGGTGGATATAGGCCCTGACCACTCCGCGTTGGAGCAGACAGGTGGTGCCCCAACCCAGAGGGGCCACGGGCTCGTGTCAGGGTGAGAGGCCAGAGAAGCCAGTTTGGTGGTCCCATCCGCTTCCGATGGGTCCCTCTCGCGCCGACGTGGAGGCACTGGCTGTGTTAGAGATTGTTGTTACTGTTGTTGATTATCATTTTCCATGATAATCTTAATCATAATCACCAAATCATTAATATTAATTTAAAATACCATGTAAATATTTGGAATTTAAAATGTAATACAATTTAATTAAACATGTATTTTAGTTTTACACATCCTTTGAAACATATTTGGAGAAAATGTGTATATATGTATTTTAATAAAAATGAAATATAGAATTTGTATTAATATTTTTTTATATTTCTTGGTTAAATATTTCCTATTGTAATTTTTTATTTTTTTATTTTACATATTTTTAGCTTGGCAGTCAATCTCTACTAATCTACGTACAATACAATGGCTAACATCGATGACGAAGTGCTCCAAGACCTCTACAGCTGGGTGGACCAGATCCCGCTTTCCCGAGCAAAGAAAAACATCGCTCGCGACTTCTCGGATGGCGTGATGATGGCTGAGCTCATTAAACACTTCTTTCCCAACATTATTGAGCTACACAACTACCCAACTTGCCACGCGGTTGGTCAGAAAAAAAAGAACTGGCTCATGCTTAACTGGCGTGTCTTCAAGCGGCTAGGCTTTGAGCTCTCTGAGGACGTCATCGATAACATCACCAACTCTCGTCCGGGAACTGTGGAACGTGTGCTCCTTCTACTGCGAACTAAAATGGACCGGAGTATGTACGATCGTCATCGTCCTGATGCAAGTGGTGGTGGGGGTACAAGTCCAAACAATCGGTCGCCTAGGCAACAACGGAAAGGTGGTGTCGCAGGTGGCAGAAGCAGTCGTGAACTTGCAGAAGGCGGTCCCAATGCTATAAATTACGCCATGAAAGACTTGAATAACCCACCGCCTGGATTACTTGAGTCAGACTTTGTCTCGGCAAATGTTTACGATCATAAGCTTCAGGAGTGTCTGGCTAAGGATGAGACTATTGACATTCTCCAGGCGAAGATCAAACGGCTGGAGCACTTGATTCAGTTGAAGGATGTCCGTATGGAAGATCTACAGGCGCGTTTGCAAGGTTTCCCTGTATCTGGAGGGCAGGCCCCTCCCGATCGCATCTCTCAACAAGCCCCGCAACGACGGTGAATCTTGTACTTTAGTGTGCCTATACTTCCAACATTTTGTATTCATAATTATTTCAGTATAGTAATGCTGTAATCAAGTATAGTATATATGCTAGTATTTTAATTGAGATTATTAATGTATGTATGTTGATTATTTATACACTTAATACTGCTTTATTTTTAAGTATTTATTTTTGAAACTATATATATACACTTAGATACTTTAATTTGAGGAGTAACTTTATGGCTGTTTTTTATTGATATTTATTTATGCTAATTGTGATTGAATTATTAATGTGATTTTAGTTATCATTTACGAACATTCTAGATAGACAGGTTACCTATATTATTATATCTTATATATCATTTTATGCTATCATTATTATTATTATTATTATTATCATGTATTATTACTATATTTATATTTTTTTAAATATAGCTCCATCATTTATTATGTTATTTTTTGTTATTTACTTAATAATTTTATTGCTTCACACTGTATATTGTTATTCCTTTGCTATTAGTGTGTTCCGTAAAAATCAATTATAATATTTTGCTTTAACAAAAACGTAAAGTATCAGTTGCACTTATTATAGATTTGTTATTATTATTTTAACAGTTAACAGACTTCTAAAAAGACAAATTTTATTTCATGTTACAATAAAACAAATTTTATATTCAACTAGTCTCTGGTAAAATATTTAGGAAATACTGTTTTAAATGATATTTAACATGAAGTAGTCATTATATACCATTCTAAAAATAATAAAGAAAACTATAAAATATATCTTGACTTTTCTTAAAGTTTGTAGAGTAATTTAAGGCATATGCACATCAAGTAGTATATTAAATATAATTATATTTTTTGAAGATATATTTTTTAACCCATGGTTTTCATGAATAAGTTTTGCTTAGTAATGTTAATATATATAGTTTTTTTATAGATTTCTTTTATACATATGAAACCAAATCGATTAAGATATAATTATTCGTCAATCCTTTTTAAAAAATATATAATAATTGTTAAATTACTACTCACTTTCAAGAAATCTATATTTTTGTTCATAATAAAATATCTAGAATTATATACTATTTTAGTTTGATAATAATATTTTAATTATTATTTGATTTCGTAACAAGTTGGTTTAAAGGTATGTTAAGGTCAATAACCTTTATTGCGTGCATATTTTCAACATTTTGCTTATTACATCAACTTTTATTCGTTTACGAAGTACTACTAACCAATATCGATTTGGAATAGAAAAAGAATATGATTGACATATGCAAAATGCAAACTTGATCAAACTAATGTATTACTAAATGTACCGTTAGTATATATTAATAAATGACAGGAAATCAATAAATCGATAGTACAGTTTCATTATACATACATATATATACTTTTATATGAAGCAATTTCACCTAAGACATCTAGCATTTATTTCTTTAAATTCAATGAAAAGATAACAATATTATGTTTACAAATCAGAAATAAATATATACATTTAAAATATTATCTAAATATTATCTGCATATAAATAGCCCTGAATTAATGATTTAATTTATTTACTGATTTGGTTTATTACATTTAGCGACCAATTTCTGAAAAAAAGTTTCAAATGATGCGCTTAACATGTGTATACATCATTGACATAAATATTTGTATTTTGCAATTATGAAGTATTTTACACTTTTAAGTTTACAATTGAATAGTGTGTCAAAATTTAATATATTCTAGACGCTTTTGATATGGTCTTGTTGACAGTTGATTAGAAAAAATACCTAATTTTAAATTAAAATTTTGGCCGTCTACATTTGATCTGAGGTTGGCGTATTTTGTCTGTCGCCCGTCTTATTTGATAGGGAAAACCTATTAATATGTTTATGATCGACTATTATGAATTAACTATTTAAGATATTCAGGAATCTCTTGATAGAATTATATATATACCTATTTATATATAATCAATACGAGTGTATTTAAAAACATACGTTTATGAGCGACATATTATGAAATAATATAGATTATTTAAGATATTCAAGCATATCTCGAGAAAAATTAATATACCTATAATTATGATCTTTAAAGTTTTGGTTAAATGGTTAAATTTATCTACCAGTTTTTATATAGATAATGTGAATATATACAAAATAATTCAAATTTAATAAATCAAACACATCGTTATATGGCTTATGTGTATTAGTATCCGTTTTATTCGTAGAAGGAGGAGAGATACGCACAATTTAAATAATTTTCAGCGGAAAATGTTAACAAGAAGATTGTCACTAATTATTTGGTTAATCTTTTAGCCACTAATCGGTATCGTACCGTATACATTCAGTGCCTGTCTATAAATTGCACGGCATAAATTCGCCGTCGTATTTGGCTCTAATGCGCGGTGTTGTGTGAACACATTTGTCTGCGCAATGACGCGCGGTATAAAATTGCCAATCAACATATTTATTTCTTTAGTCGAGGCGATGGGTTACACGAATGTGTCAATTTTTTTCCATAGCATGTTGTCGTTAACCCGATAAACTAGCCCGCTGATTTACACCGACTCTTATTAGGAAGGTGTAACATTTGCGCCAGTTCAAATTGTTGCGAAAAAGATGTAAAACTCATTCGCATGTAAAAGACACGTTGGTGAGGATTCGTTATCCAATATTAGTTAGATCAGAGTAGGTCGCATAACTGTGCATGTATAATCGTCAATAGATGTGTATGTCAACACATTATGTATTTTATGATTTATTGATGTTTAGAATTATAGGGGGTTAGTTCGAAGTCTATCTGAGTTGCAACTAACGGGTTGACCGTCCACATGTCCTCTGTCCATCTCATCGCAATCCTGGTAAAACTGAATGCTATATTTACTAGATATTTACATCACCTCTCCACCCCTGTTGCGTATGCTTTTAGCTAACTGTTCTGTTTTACGATTTGTAGTCATTCTTTTGGGGTAGTATAGCCACATATATATATGTGTATATCCTCGTATGATTATACATAATATATCTATTTACCAGTTGTATGTGCTCTGCTCGGATGCTGATATACGCGAACAAATTATTGATACATTCACACTGTTTACGCCTTTTTTTAATTTTGTAAATGCATAATGTGTGTAGAGTCGAAAGGGTAGAGTGGTAGGTGTGAAAGAACGATGATGCAGACGAAATTATGGCATGATAAAAAGTTTGGCCGGATCTAAAAAAGGAGTTATCTCTCCAAACCTCAATAAATGTGAAGAACACATGTCGAGGCATCACTTTGCTGGGAATTAGGGGAGATAATCGCCTTACATGTATAGTGAAGTGGTAGCGATGCTTTACATCTTTATTTGCCTTTCAGAAGTAGTTATAGTTTTTAAAGAAAAGACCATGCCTGGTATTGCGCCAAACTTCCATAACAACTATTATATATCGAAATAATGTGCACATCCTTAGGTGTAGTATTAAGGTGTATTAAAAAACTTGAAATATTGTAAATCAGTTGATTCTTCAAGATCTATGAGTCATGTTTCATTAATCAATGACATGTATGTTAATTTTTTATGACCTCATTAGCCCACTATTACATCTAACTCTATGTATATATTTGATACACTTGTATACCTATATTAATACTTTTTCCTGGTTGTTTATAGGTACGTATATACTTGTACACTGCTAGAAAATTCAGTCTATTAATTACCTATATAATATGTTTTTATACCATAAGTTAACATGAAAGAAAGTAGAACTATTATAAATTTAGTTTATAAATATGTAATTTTCCATTAAGGAAACTATATTTATAAATCTATATTACCTGTGTAATAGTTGTCATTTTATATTAAATATATGGCTTCCGAAAATGTATAGTATCAAATATAAAGTTTTACAAATGCATGTCGTTTTTTCTCTTAAGTGTAGTAAACTATAAGTTTGCACCATGATGCTTAATATGTTCATGTTATATTAAGTAGATATATCGATTATACAGTCAACCGAAAGGACTTAAGTCTCATTTCACGCCGCCATTAGTTCGACATGTGATTGACAACATGATGATAAATTAGTGTTTCAGTTGAAGGTAAGTGTTTTTGACAACATTATCTCACCTATACGGGGACGATATAAGACATATTATTAGTATTGTATAAAACGTATTCATATCTACTAGAAGATATGTTAAGTAGTTCCAATTTTTAGCTTATAGTAACTCCCCATTATAAGTATAGACATAGCAATATTTCTCTGCTTATTATAATAACATTAAATGTTTTAAGTCAATAAGCACAATAAAAATCGTTATTTTAAAACGATGAATCTAATTATTGGTAAACATAAAACTGTTTTTTTGTGATCATAGACATCTAGAAAACAACTGCAAGACACTCGTTTTTGAAGTGGACAAAACATGGGGGATTAATGTATGATCTATATAATATAATGACTCTAAGTATTCAAAAATATATTATTTATTTTATCTAACTTCTTAATTGGTCTAAGAACACATTTGTGTTCCTGGAAAGGTGCTTTTTAGGGTGTAATTAGGAGTACAAAAAGAGGAACAGAACTATAACATCTAACATTAAAAGTTCTGGAATTTTCAAGATTTTCTACTATATTTTGAAACATGAACATGTGGATATGTAATCTATAGTCTGAATGAATTGAGAAGTACCTATCCGTTCTAGTATTGATATATTATTGTTTTTCACAAAATTATATAAAAATTTAATAGATTCAGTGATTATTGCTTGTTTTAATACGTTGATAACTATTTTTTAACTAGTGTTACAGACAAGAAAAGGCTATATTCAAACCCGATGTTTTCTAGACAACATGTTAGGCAGTGGACTGATCCAGCTGGAGATCGCCCAAGAGTAGTTCGGAGAATAATCTTAGACAAAAAGTTTCATATCATTGTGGGTGTTTCCTTCCTCAGAGAGTCCACTATCAGGTTCTGCAACGTGATCAATCATTAAATGCCAAGCGCTACATTGACTTCCTACAGGAAAGGGTTATTCCAATGCGTAGAAATATGCAGGACAATGCGCGACCACACATGCCAATTAGAATGAGACAATTTTTAAATGAACAGGGGATAACACTTTTGCCACAGCCCCCTTCCTCCCTACTCTCCGGATTTTAACCTACTCAGTGAAACATAAAATTTGAGAGACGAAACACGACGCTTAACACGACACGATTCCTGATGTGGAAAGCTTTCTCAACATTTTTCACAAAAAAATGATACGGTATTATAAGTTACAAAGAAAAATGCAGCTCCTATAATTTCCGACATGCAAGATTTTGTGAATTAGACGGTGACTATTTGTAAGATTATTTGTTAGATTATTTGATTATTTGTAACTAACTATTTGTATAACCTATCCACTCATTATTATATTCATATTTCTTCGCACTTGTTATAAATTGTTTTGAACGCTGTTTTTTATGACACACACTTGTATAATTTATCTAGAAGTCTAAGTTTACGACATTCGCAAAGTACATTTCAATAAATCAGTATATCAAACTATGTTTTAAGAGTCCAAATATCCATATTGGCAAATTGTAGAATAAATTATTTTATAAACTAATTTTAATGTTGAATGGACAACTAAATTTTAACTTTTTCCTATAAGCAATCTAAACTTTTTAGTGGCAAATTTGTAGATAAATACTCAAAAACATTGTTAAAAACAAATTTAATTGTTAACATTACTTAAATATTTTTATGCAATCTGTATAAATGAAATATATAAATGAAAAATTACTACTGATTATTTGAGAATTATATTAAACAACAGTTTCCTTGACTCAACATAACACTGGAAATGTTATAAATAATTAACTTACCGAAACTAAAAATTTCTGTGAATATTTTTTATGCAAACATTGACAAAATATAAAACTTCTTTGTAGTAGACAAAAAAGAGACTCTTATTGATTAAAGTATAATATAATGAAACCATTAAGTTTGGTAGAACAATCCATTCGTATTATGTTAAATTTGGTATTTCAACATTATGAATCTTTAATAAAATTTCGTGCCAATAGAGGACAGTTGATAATAAATATCATAACTCAATTTATAAGTTTACAATCATATTTGTAATAAAAAATTCGAATTTGTACATACTCTACATACTTACAAAAGAGCAAATTTGTAAATTCTTGCATTTCAATTAGGTATAGGTATATGTAAGTATGATATTATGTGTAAGGTGTGATAATGATTGCAAATTACATATTTGGAGGCATTTTGATTGGAGCGCGCTGACTGACCAATGAAGCGCTAAATAGTTTGTTTGATTCTGCGGTTTCTTCAAACTTTTATTCTAATATCCAGAAATACAATTTAACACATTTTAAGTTTCGTATATATCGGTAATTTAAGATTTTTCATTCTCTATTCAATAATATGCGTGGTTAAATACTTCTCAATCTGTGATGAATGTTCCGTTATTCCGTATGTGAAAAATATTGTTTGATAACTTGTGACTTACAAATACTTACCTAAATAATATTTCGATTAAACTTTTTTAACAACAAAATAAACACTGATAATAACCACTGTTACAAAAGAAGAGAATATCAATAAAAATGTGGTCGAAAAAATTTTCCATTTCATCAATTGGACATTCTTCCCAATTGCTCTTGCTCGTCGTGTTACTTTTCTGTCAACAAAACGTGAATAGTAAATCCTACCCGGAAGCACCCAGCTCCATATGCTACAGTAGGGGTCAAGCGAATAAGTGCACACCACCGTTCAACAACATAATTGAAGGAATTGAACCCGTGACAACAAGCACCTGTGGCAGTCCCCCAAAAGAAATTTGTAGAACCTGGGTTGGAAATGATGGCAACATAAAACGGACCTGCGATATCTGTGACCAAGAGAACCCGCGCAAGTCTCATCCTGCCAGGTTTCTTACCGATCAGCACATCTCCAACAATCAGACCTGTTGGATATCGGGCCCCGTTCATGCAACCAAGGATTCTGAGGTTAATATTACTGTTTCCCTTCAAAAGCGATTTGAAGTTTATTATATTTCGCTGCAGCCTTGTGGCGCGATCCCTGATTCCATTGCAATCTACAAGAGCTCCGACTTCGGAAAGACCTGGCGGCCCTGGCAGTACTTTTCAAATGACTGTTATCGAGCTTTCCGACTGCCGACAAGCAATGAACATGACTCCCAGATAACTGCGGCTAATCTACAGGAGGTCCTCTGTGTGAAACTCAATCGGCAGACCTCTGATTCGACAATTGCCTTCAGCACCACGATCGGTCGACCATCTAAGCGACCGTGGAGTCCGGCTCTGATCGATTGGATGACCATGACAGATGTGAGAATAAGTCTGATGCGATTCCCACGACGTCGTGAAAGTCGCTCTAACAACCCATACACCAGCTACCTATCGCCACATGACAACTTCATGGTACGTGACATGCCCCAACACGACGCTAATGGTGGCGACGATAGTTCTAACGAGCCGGTTTACTTCGCCTTCTCTGACCTGGCGATGGGTGGGAACTGCAAGTGCAATGGACACGCGAGTCGGTGCATTAAGAGTCCGCGGACAGGTCGGCTGACCTGCGATTGTCAGCACAATACGGAAGGAGAGGATTGTGAGCGCTGCAAGCCCTCCTACTATGATCAGCCCTGGGCTCGAGCTACGACTGCATCCGCGAATGAGTGCAAAAGTGAGGTTATATTCTTAGATAAATTTGATCGTTAAATTATATAATTACACCGCTAAAATCAATCACTTGCTTAATTGAGGCAGGCATTTCAGATGATAAGAATTAATTTTTACTGTAATTATTTGTTTAAAAGCTTATTCGGGAGTTATAAAATGAAAGTTTGAGTCTCAACGCAACGCAACTCGGTTAATGCATAAATATTCTACAATTTACAGAAATAGTGATATTTATAGGTAAATGTGTTATTCTGTTATGGATTTAAAAAATGTATTGTGCTACGTTAAGTTGTTCATATATTAAACTATTCGAAGTAGAAGTTAAATTGTTTTTGATAGGATTTTAGGCCAAAATATTTTTTATAAACATTCTTTAGACGCCCATTATTCTTTATACTCACTAAACATAAATTTGAAACTATTTTTTATTATATATCTGTAATATGTTTATTTTAACTAAACAAGAGTTTCAATGATATTTTTAGATCTATTTTAATTAATCGCTAATAAAATATCATTTTTACTATATTTGTTGTGAATAAATCTGTCATTTAGTTGAATATATTATAAATGAATGTTAACAGCTAAGTATTGTTGTGTTCTAAGTATATTGCTGCATATTTCATAAGCGTATTTAATTATATACATATGTGTATAAGATATAATGTACATATTATATTGAATATTTCATAACTTTTATTAAACATATATGTAATTTGTTTATATTTGTTTATTATTTATGTATATGTCTGATTTTTTAATGTAACAAAAACATATGAAACAAATTTGTTTTAATATTTAGTGCAATTTTTTTTAGACAGGTTCAATTTATAAATTATCTTACTAATATTTTAACTGTTTTTATTAAATTAACATTCAACTATTTTTGTATGCTTATAAACATTACTACACCATATCGCAATCGGAATAAATTTGTGTATATTTTTTATAATTAAATTTAAGTAAATTTGAGTAAAATTTTATTTAACATTTTTGAAATACGTCGCAATTACAACTAAATATTTTGCTACGTCGTTTTTAAAGATAGTTTAATTGATTTTTAATCAATTATATAAGATCTTGCATTAGAGATATATAAATAAAGGGTTATATATATATATTGTATTATACATAGATTTATTATTTCATTTAAAAAATATACATAATAGTGTTATTAAAAATAGAGCAGTGAAAACATTTAATACTTCTAACATTAATAATTTTTTAACAGACATATATGTAAAACACAGTATATAGAATACTTTCATTTTTTGGCGTATTTTTCCAATTTACGATTTTAACCTTTCTAAATTTTATATGAAATATTTACAAATTTTATCTAACTCTAAAAAGACAACACATTTGGTATTATATAGCTCACATTTTCATGTCATATTTCTTATTTTTATAACCGGTGTATAAAACGGAAATATAAAGCTATAAAAGCATCAAAAGTATTTTTTTGTGAAAAACAGTTTTTCTTCTAAAAACATCGTTACATTTCGATACGTGTTTCGATACCTGTGATCACATTTATAAAGACTAAGTTCATTCTGACAATAATCGTAAATCAGGTGTTACCATTAAGATCTCACAAAATTTCCATATTTCTTTTATATTATTCAAAATAAATGGGATTAGTTAATTATACCAGATTTTATATGCAAAAGTAAACATCTACATAGATATAACATGTAGAGAATATAACATATATTTTGGAAATTTTACTTTTACTGATATGGACAAAATAGATATTTTATATGTAATTCTCTACATACATATGTATGTCAGATTCTCTATCTGCAATTCATCCGAGACTCATAAACTAGTTAGACATAATTAGTAGATTTGAGTTCGTGTTATTATTGACTGGATTTTTGACATTTTGATTAATTTATATTCTTGATTTTTACTATGAATTTAGGTAAAAAAATGTATATCTTCAAATTTGGCCTAAAGTGTCCATATTAGGTACTATATAGCCTGATTCATATATACATTATACAATATGCGTATTAGTAGGTATAATTGGCCATCGAAATGTTAATCGATAATGACCTTATAAATTTTATGATTTACTCTCGATTTGTCAGAAGGTAATTATGTTTGTAAAATGTTATAAAATGTTGCTTGAATAACGTCAGAGGTTTGCAAATTAAAAGGTTAAATAATTTATTAGCCTTCTAGATATATCAGTATTTTCATCATCAATAATATCGACTAATGTATATATATAATATGTGTACTTTTATATATATATATCACTTAGTAATATATATTTTACAACATTTTACTACAGTTAGAAGTTAGAAAAAATATAGATTTGATATATAAAAGACATTATATGTTTAGAATTACGTATTCCGCATATAATTCAGCTTAATTTGTTTAACATATGGCGTTATAATTCGTTTTACTCTGTTGAAAGAATTTTGATTATTGATAGAAACTATTTTAAAATATTATATTATATGATATAGAAACTGTATTTTTCTATAGTAATACATATCTTGTATTTTTGAAGATAATAACTTAACTACCATAAAAGAAATACGAGGTACACTTAAATTTATCCTAGAAAAGTTTTACTATCGGTCGCTTTTTCAAGTATATAAATAACAAAGCTTTAAAGATAGATAAGTACGTAATTATCTGTAGAGTATTGATGATTATCCCAGAAATTATCTATTTTATTAAGAAAATATATGAAACACTATTGGTTGTTGCTAGCAATTATAAATGACTATTCAGGAACATAATTTTAATAACAGTAATACGATAATTTTATGTATGTAGCTATACAATCCATTGACAAGTTGCTTTCCAGTTAACAAATTTGCATGTTGCATTCAAATAAAGTTATATATCCTCTCATAAAAATCTGCCTGACATTTAATTATTATTGACAGATTACGTATAGAACAGTACATTTATTTACATTTACTTAACTATTTTGCTTGTCTTTTATCATTTACAACGGCCTACATCATCGCTTTCATTGCTATAGCTCCTTCTCCCTTCATTGCCTTCTTGTACCCCAACCCGCTTTCGGTTCCGCTATTTTTACAGTTTGCGAGTGTAATAATCACACAAGCCAGTGCCAGTTCAGCATGCCCACCTATAAACAGTCCGGCAAAAAGCATGGAGGTGTTTGCTTCAACTGCCGGCATAACACAATGGGCAAACAGTGTGAGCAGTGTACAAACGGCTTCTTTCGCGACACCAAACTGCCCGCTTCCCACCCGAAAGCCTGTAAAGGTACGCTTCCCAGCCTGGGATCTCATTTATTTTTCTCCCCCTCTTCCCTTCCTTGAACCTGATCCGGGTATGATCAGAGTGTATGTGTAATCTGCACAGTGATCGATGCAAGTTCAGCAAGGAGCGTTACATCAGGTCGGGTCGAACAAGCGGGGGTGTATGTGAAAAGTGCAAGCATAACACTGAGGGCCCCAACTGCCTCTCCTGTAAAGATGGATACTTCCGCCACTGGGTAATACCCAGCAGTCATGAACAGGCATGTAAACGTGAGTTTCAGTGAGTTAAGATGTTTTTATATGATTCATGGAGATCATACTGAACATCGCTGAAATTAGCATGGGTAAGTGAGTTTCGTGAAAAATGTTGAAATATGAACGTTGAAAATGCAAAAGATCAACTTTTCACAAATATTACTATAGTTGTAACCAGCTATGTATATAACTTCATTTGTATCCCTTGCTGTAACTTATGGCAGCCGAAAAGTTTCAAAACGAAACTTACCATAAAATGAGTTAAATTCACACATATAATATGCACAATATGTATGTAACATATGTCGGAGTTTTTGATATACATGTATTTATATGTACAGTTTTCCACATTCATGTAAAATATGTAACACTTTTGTACATATATGTAGTAATATGTGTACACACATCTGAGATATGTCACAGATTTCTAAATATATCTACATACATGTGCACATATGTGTGAGTTTCACTCATTTTATGATGAGTTTCGTTTGGAATCTTTTCGGCTGCCATAGTAACTAGATAGATCCTAATTCTTGTTTACTATTTAGAAATTTATAAAACCGAATAATATTATAAATTTTATAGAAATAATATGTTGTATATTGTTATTTTTATTAAATTTATAAAACATAAATTGATACTATGTTTCTATTTTAGCTTATGCTCATAATTTCTAACAATTTAAATTTAATATATATATATATCAATTCGCATGAATGGAACAAAATTCAATATGTGTAACGTCATTTTTTAATTTTACTCAGCAATAGCCAAAGTATATCCATTCGTTATATAAAGATTAAATTGTGACAAACGATTTGTTAGCTTTTCGATTACTATATTCAGAAATCTTACTTTGTATTTCTAACTATACTTTAAATTTAAAAATGTATCACAGTCATGACATACTCAGGCTCGATACGAGACAAATATGAGAAACTTATTATATATATCTGACATAAATTGAACTAAAAATAAAGCAAGATCATACACATGCGAAAAATGATGTATGTGTACTATTCATATTACAAGAAATGCTGAAACCTATTTGTTCTGTAATTTTTCTTCTTTTGACTGTTCCAAATTCCAAATTATAATGATAATAATACTGTAATAGTCTCTTCACACATCAGATAATATATTGCGATGGAAGTTAGTGTTATATATAATACATATATATTTACCTCCACTATTATAAAAATTGTAGCAAGATGTCTGAAAATATAATTTCCTGTGAAATGGATGCAACAGGGAATATAAGCACTGAAAGATCGAATACAAGGCAATCTTTGCCCTGTATACATTATACAGGGGTATACCATGAACATATATTACTTCCGTATTTATAACTTATTTGGAAACAATATGCATGTTTCGATGTATAATGTCGACACGAGTTACATTCTTAATTAGATACAAATATACTTGTAATGTACATTTGCTTAATTATATGTCTTGATGAAATCAGTCCATATATCATGATTAATACCCGTGAAGCTGTGTGAGATTTATCATAAAATGGATGTACGATGGAGATATTTAGTAGAGTAAATTTAAGATCATGAAAAAGAACCTTATACATAATGTAGTAGTTTTTAAATACGTTTATTGATTATTGTGAATATAATAATTGTAAATATAATTAATTAGTGGTAGATACATGGATAAAATGTTTATAAAGTAAATTTTGATTAATGATACAACAAATACAAGTAAACTTAGTCATTTTTATCAATCGTAAACTATGTAACTCACGTAAAATATTAGTTTCAAGGTTTTCTAATTATTAAATTTTATTTTTTTAATATTATCTTTTAATAACAAATTTGGACTTATACATATATCTGTAATCTGTAGGTTTGATTATAGATTATTAAGATTTTTATCATAATTATTAGTCTATCGGTATTATATTATTAGTAAAAACATGACTGATAGACAAATTTCATATTATCCTACTATATAACCTAAAGTTTGAAAATCTGATTTTTGAACGTAATAAATTTGTTGTAAATGACAAGTACAGACTCCAAAAATGTTTACGACTTTGGAAAATTTATGTAATCTGCTTTATTTAAAACATCAATGGTTTGGTTAAAATTTCGAGACATTTTTATGCAAATTATTCAATAAAAGACGACATTAAATTGTATCTAACCTTTTGATATAAATATTTATATTATTATATACGTGTTACACTTTTAGTGTGTGCTAGCTCGCGTACATTAGGTATTGCTTGTATACATGCTCATATTAATAAACTTTTGATTTACATTAAAACTAATGAAACTTTGCCATATTTTTAGCATATATACGAGGGCCGGTCAATATTTTATAAAGAAATATAAATTCCATTATTTTATAACAAATATTGTTAAACATTTTTCGATATAAGCACTTTATATATACATCATATATCTAATAAAATAAATAAAATATAATACATATATTTTTTACTAATTGTTTAAAATAACTTATTGAAGTTACAAAGAATATAATTATTATATTTAATTATCTATTTCAATAATTCTGCAAAAATTGTGTATATTATATGAATTAATTCATACATAAACATAGTTTTCAACAATTTTTATTTACGGTTTTTGCATTTCATAATTTCAGATAAGTTTTATCTGAGAAAATAATAACTGATATATTTGAAATAAAGATAATAAACAAATATGATTTTATCAACAAAAATCTTAAGAACGAATCATGATTACGCGTAGCCATACCATCATTAAAATTTATTAAATTTATTAAATTGTATATATTGGCCTATTTCCAGCATGCAAGTGTCATCCGATCGGAGCGATCGATGGAGTTAAATCGATATGCGATAAAATGACCGGCCGCTGTCCCTGCAAGAAGGGTGTCACCGGAGTCTTGTGTGAACGCTGTGCTGACGGACATAGACAGACCCGCTATGAGCACACTCCCTGCATTCCAGGTGAGTTCGGTCTAGACACTTTTCTGGGTCTTTATATTCAATTTCATTCCCGAGGAAAGGAAATGAACTCTATATAGGCCTTCTTCATAGGAATAAGTGTGGCTGTAGATCTAATTACGGCGGGAATATTACATAATTCTCTTAGGAAATATTTCATTTTCATTTAATATGTAAATCAGTATTCCGAATAAGTCATCGCACAGTTGATCAGTTTTAAACAAAAATCAAAATGCATATTTTCACAGATTTATTTATACGAGAATTTTATAGGTGATTTTTTTTACAATCGTTCCATTTGCCATAAATATATATATATATATATATGTAGGCGTATGATTAAAGTTGTCTCTTCTGGTGCGAGGGCCAGAATTGAGATTAAACATGTGTTGAATTCATTATTGTGTGTGTATCTAAATAGTACGATTCCATCTTGTTATAGTTAGACATAATATTCCAAACAGATTTTATCGTTTATAAACCATATGAGCGCCAATTTCCCACACCTCTGTATCAAAATATCTACATATAAATGGTTTGAATATTCATATACAGACACACTTACAACGCGAACATGTGTAAAAAGGGGAGATTTAAAATAAATTAGTTTCGAATGGAAACAAAAAAGCTAGCTAAATCTTATGTCGTTCATCGCCTTATTTATTGCCACATTTTGTTCCAATTATATATACAGTCTTTTCTATGATGTATCTGGGTGATTTCCAAAGATTCCATTCCCATATTATTTGAATTAAACTATACGTCAATATTGAAGAATAAATACAACTAAATTAGCTTAGAAGTATAAATCAAGGGTGTTAAATTATGTTAAATTTTGATAATAAATTACAAAATGATTTTTTTGTCTACGTTATAAACCTAAAATGATTCAATTACTGTTGTATTTATGAATCTCTAAATATTTTTATTCTTGCCATAAACAGTTCTACAAGTCAGTAGCCTTTTGTTTTTCTGTACAAAGAAGTTATATAACATGATTTTTACATTTCGAAAATTGTTATCGTATAAATGATGGTTTCTAAATTATAAAATTATTTATTTATTGTCTATAAAAATTTGTAGCTTTCGTGATTAAATTTCGAAATTTGTTTGCGATTAAACCATTTTACTTTAGAGTTAAAAATATATAATAAAAAGATTTACATAGTTAAACAATTGCGAATCAACTAAATCAAGTAAATCACAATAAAGTTACAATGCCTGAAAATATATACCACTATAGTCATACATAAAGAGATATTGTAAAAATATATTTACAGTTTTTTATATGATTGTTTATTATGTATACATATAATATACACCTATATTATATTCTTATAACTCTTAATATGGAAATATAATTTAATCTTGTATTTAACCTGTTTATATTTTGGAATTTGATATTATATTTATTCATTTAAAAACTATTCATAAATACAGGGAAACTGTCATGTACATTTATACTAACTGATGTCAAATTAAACTTTCTAATTTTTCTGGCGTTAGTCTTCTTATTTACGTTATAATTAACTAACGCTTTTGGTGATCTTTTTCTTTTGGGTGTGTCTGTTCGACAACCATTCTTTCTCCTGTTCAGATCAAAGAGAAAGAGGCCCTCAAATGGCCTTAGCGGAGAGGCCCAATAAACCAAAGCCTGCACCTCCAAAAAGTGGTACTTTCTTTTTAATTGATTATGTTGATTGGCCAACTTATACTGCAGTGCAGAGTGCATGAGCTTATATCTAAGTGTTTTATTATCAAGTCTTTGCATTCCATATATACCTACTTCATGGAATATGCTTGATATTAATATGATATATATGTTTGTTTCTTTCGTCAGTTGGTCTTTCTTGAGCATGTCTTGCTGTTTCAGTAATGTTTTTCGCTTGCTTTACTTGTTATTTCAGATTGCATGCCAATATTTTCCCTCATATATATATATACATATTATTGTAATCCATAAGTATAAAAGGTTTTAGAAATAAAAAGCTGCAGTAAAATTATATAACATTTCTTATTAAAAACCTAAGTTTTATACTAAAGAAGGTATACATACTTATGGAATGTATGTAGGATTGATAATGCATTCCATGATTATACCGTCTTGTTGAACGGCGAAAGTTTCGATTTTTATTAATAAGCGTTATATCATTTTATTGTAGCTTTTTATTTATATTTTCATAGTGCCTAATAATTTTTTATTCGTGTAAAAGTTTTACTTTATCCTCAGTAATTTCTCTAATATTTAATTTGAATCTTAATTAGAAATTTATAAATTTTAATTTGTAACAAATATGTAATAACATTTTCTAATTTACAGATATAATTAATTTATATTGAACATATACGTTTTATGTTAATTTATTTTGCATAGTATGTATATTTAAATATATGCTTTATTTATTAAATAAAACATTAATGAATAAATACCTGATGAATTAATTAGAAAAAGTAAAATTATTCTTTTGCGTATGAACAATTTAATTTATATTAATATTAATATTTTTGTTTGGTAATTTCCTGAATATGTATTATATTGAAATCATTTTATAAGATAATATAAATATTTTAAACAGCATAAATCATTTCTATTTATTTTATTTTAATCTGAAGAATCAAAAGATAAATTGATCGTAGTTTTATAAATATTTCTCATAGAAGTAAATTATTAGGAAATATAGATTAAAATTACATTTATTTTTCATCCATTGTATAACTGAGAGTCTAAATTTATTGAAAAAATGTGTTTAGATTGAAATTATAACTGTATGATATCGGGACTTTTATACCATATTTTGATGTATATTAACGCATTGCCAATTTATGGTTGGCAATTTTATTAAATATGCAAAAGGTAATAAATATAATTGGTAACCGAAAATCACTCTATTTTATGGCAGCTGGCTCGATCAAAATTCATTTCCGTCTCGAAATCTATTCTCCAAATTAATCTAGACATTTTTTAATTAACAGTCGTTATATTATTACATTTGTTAAAACCAACAATTTTGTTGATTACTGGACATTAAATTATCGCACAATTATTAATATTTTTGCAATATGAAAAATAACAAACTAAAGAAAATGTTTGGGTAAGTTTTAAATAAAATATTTGAAAATTATAATTTAGTATGATTCATTTAAATTTAAAGTACTACATCGCGAGTACATTAATAAATATTCGGAAACATTTATTTATCAAGTCTGACGTATTCGCGTGGTATGCTATTACAGAAATTACATTCAATAACTATTTTTATATTAAATTAAAATTTGTAGTCTTTAAATTATATAGAGCACAAACTTTATAATCTTTGATTTCTTTTAACATCTGTTAACTATAAGAATAAAACATATTTTTACCAAAATCGAATTAAATATTTTTACTTTTTTTTTAATGTTTTGGTATTAATATTTGACAACTATATATATAATTCTGAAACTTTTATATGACTTGGAACAATTAACATTAAAAAATTCAATGAATCTTTTTAGGTTTTGTCAGACTGATTTGTTTCATTTGGCTATACAACAAATATGAAACACTGTTAAACGGCAACTTTGTGAATAATGCCTGTAAAAATATCTTTAAACAACGTTAACATTTTACGAGTAAATAAATAAAATGTTATGAATATTTTTAGATGCTAAGTGTATATTTATATCTGAGTACGTTCTAATAATTTTGAAAGGAACTTTTCTCTAACAGAAAACACCTTTTAACTCAAAATTTCTCCTCCTACAAAAGCATTTGAGGAAAAAACACAGAGGAATACTACCTGAACAATACTGTTCGATATACTAAAAATCAATAAACGTAAAACCATGTACATACATTTGTATACAACACGATCGAGGCATTATCTTCTAATGGAACTTTGTAAATAGGCATTAGAGACAATATAATACCGTCTCGTTTCGTATCGTGGATTTATAGACAGGTATTCTCTCAACTTCATACTTCAAATACTGAACTACTTAAGTGACTGAGAGCGATTTCTCGAGAAGCAAGTTTGTCTGGCTACATTTGGTTGAGTGGGCATAAACTGATGGTTTCTACTCCCAAATACTCTCCTCCCTCGTCGATTCCCTTACCTTCTCTTCTCATTTTTTCCTTTTCATCTATCCTCTTTTCTGTCTTTGTATTATCGTAAAATCAGCCGAACTGGTCTTCGGGGGAATCGAACAGGGGGGAAAATATACCCACGGGATTGGATTTAGAGGTGGAGGTATTTCCACCTCAATGCCCACCTCATCATGTTGTTATAGAATGTAATCAAAGAACACAGAATCGAGAGAAGACCAAACCGCATATCATATTTTGTTGGTCTTCAAAGCGATCGAGTCAATCCATGAATAGGAAGAAATGACTGAAGAAGGGCGACATTAATTCTTAAATAATAGAGATGCAAGAATTTACACCTTTATTTAACGTGTGGAAATAACTACTTACATTTACGTTCCCTGGACTGTTTTTCAGTATCCACTCTGCACTAAAGCTACATCGTCAACGCCAGAAGCCATCGCCCAAACATTATTTACATTATCTAGTTTATAATTAGTTACTCATAAGTTCTCTGAACGTCTTTTTCACCCAATATCTGTAAAAATTCTTCTAATATTTGTCGGTCATTCTTGCACTCATAAACTTTACATAATAAACTGGGCTATTTTATAGTCACGAGTTCGATTAGTATTCAACTTCCCTGATTTTCATTCGAGCGAAAGGTGTGACTGCGCATGCATATATGACAGCCCATCTTGCTTTGTAATAAGCGCCCAGTTCCTCTCCACCGCTTGTCAATTATACTTTTCCCATTAATTTCTATAATCAAGAACTATTTCTAGCGGCAAAATTTGAATTGCTAGTTTCTTTGCAGGACAAGAATCAATTTCCTTTTTGTTCGTTAAGGAAAATTGAACGAACTTCATTACGACGTTTTCATAATTTACGCTTATATACATATGTGTATACTTTTATGTGTATTGAATATTTAAGATTGGAGATATTTTGTTATTTTCTACGTATTACTAATATTTCTTCAATCCATTAAATATGAATAATTCAAGCATAAATGTAAAAATAAATAAACTCCAAATTGCACTACAGTATTCGCTTTAAATGATGTTATTTAGAAGTAATCGATTAAATTTTTTGCTTGATTACTATACAAACTGATTATAAGTACTTGGACCTCAAAATTTATGCATTTACTATTCAAATTCATTTTACAAAACCTGTTTGCAAATTAAATTGTAATAAAAATTTGTAATTGATTATAAATTGATATAATACATCTAAAATTATAGTTGTTCTTCGTCATATTTTAGGTATAATATTGTTTTTTATTTTAAATGTTTATTTTCTAATTATATAAATTTATATACAAAAAATTGTATGCAATTGTTGTATTTTATATATTTCAAAATTGCTTATTTTATTCCTATATTCTTCATACATGTAACTGACTTGTGTGATAACTCTTAAGCCGGCATGCTTTTTCGGTAATATTGTACGCAATTGTTCAGCTTTGATTATTATAACATGTATTGTTTTCACTGCTCTATTTATCTGTTCCGTTTCACTTAAATAAAATATGATTATTGGGCTGATTAAAATAAGGCAGATTTACCTAATGTAAATAATATTGATTTTTTGATGTTTGATATTTTACCACTGAACAACTACTTTCTATACTGAAAATCATTAAATATATTAATGTATGTATTGACTTTTCAGCCATATATTATTATTTATAAAGCTTATATAAATCAACTATTATATTTCTAATTTATATTTTTCTAATTTTCAATTTCAGATAATCCGAATAAGATGGGAAGATCAGGTAAAGCCTTAATGTAACACTGGATGATTATATTTCATAATATGTATTTCGAAATCAAAACTAATGTTTTAATTATTTATTGTATACAAAATATGAAAATTGTAACAGATATTTCAAATAGTATACCTAATTATATCTTAATGGTAGAGCTTGTTTATTTGGAAGGTAAAAGTTATAGAATCAATCTACTTTTTGGAACGATTTTATATCTCTCATCCCTATAGCAATCAACTAGCATTGTGTCATGTATATGTAATTAGCCGAATGGAAGGGCTTAAATTAGATCTACCATCGGATATTGCTTTGACTCTGCGGATCGTATTGACAAATATCGCCAATCTAAAATAATACTATACTTATTTATAGCAGCTTCAATTCTATATGCTCAAACTGAAAATTAATGCTCTCCATAAATTATTCTGCAATGGAAACATGAATATGTGAATTTTATATTACAATACCTTATTTTCAGTTAATCAGCAAGGTATGTTAGCATGTGTGCTTCTAAAGATTGCATCATTATACCGCTTAATATTGTTAATTTGGATGCCCAATAATCTGCTTGCACTTAATATTTAATAATTTATATTATATTGATAACAAACACAACTTCAGTTTTAATCAGACCAGTTAGAAGTATACGTACTTATTTTGTTAATTTTACAATTAAATTTAGTGCGATGTAGTATTCTTCAATTATATATTATGCTTAATTAAATCTAGAATTTATTTTCACTTTACCACTACATGTAACCAATACACTTAATTTATACAGATATCTGAATAAAACGGCGTGCAGTATTACAGAATAATACATTATAATACGCTGCCTTTCATAATGCACTTTAATTTATATAGTTTTATTTGTGTTAATAAGTTTAAAACTAATAAAGCTGCTACTCAATGACGGGGCTCTAATATTGAATTATTTCCCATTCTCTTAGATATATTATCTAGTCAAATATATATTTTTCAACATCTACCTATGGTTAATATCTGTGAAAATTAACTATACCTACATATATGTCCGAAATTTCATAAAAATTATTTTTAAAATAATTATTTCAATAAATAGCATTAATATAAGCATATACTATTAAGAACAAATGCAATAGAAATTTATGTAGCTGCACATTTAAATTATCAGTCTAATACGAAACAAATTCAACTTCAGAGTGTAGTTGTATTATATATGGCAGCCGAAAAAGTCCAAAACGAAATGACTCTAATAGTTATGAGATTCAGTCTTTTTACACATATAAGTGACAATGTGTGTACATAATGCCACAGAATGTCACATATTGTTACGTAATACGTACATAATGTTAAATATTGTAATATAATGTGTACATAATGTCACATTGTTACATAATGTGTACATAATGTGTACATAATATTACATAATGTGTACATAATGTGTACATAATATTACAATGTTACATAATGTGTACATAATGTGTACATAACGTTACATAATGTTAAATATGTGTACACAATGTCACTTATATGTGTAAAATGCCTGAATTTCATAACTAATAGAGTTATTTTCGTTTTGGACCCTTTCGGCTGCCATAGTATTAAAGTATGTAGATAAATGTACACAAATATAACATACTAGTTTTACATTGGAGTATTCGTATCTATTCATTTATTAATACAAATTTCTTTTAAAACGCGCATGCGTACATGAATTAACTGTTGACTAATTAATATATATATAATCCATAAAATTCCTCGTAAACAATTTTTTACTGTTTAAATATAATCATATATTTCGATATTTAAATTTAAAAAAATTATTATAGCTTAGTGTACTAAAAATTGAGTAAATAGCAATATTTTTATCTTTTTATAAGATTACTTTCAAGATTGATTTTTTTATGGTTTCTTCAAATTTAGAGATTTTACGAAGTATCATTAATTTTGTGTTAAATTTGATATTACAATTTGCAGTAACATAACTTTTTTGTAGTATAAAAAAATATGATAATGAATATGTCATTTGCATGATACAGATTTTACAAGTTTATTCTAATTTTTCATTAGTATTAAAATATTTTATTCAAAATAATTGTATTACAGTAAAATTTTATTTCAATAAAATGTAATAAATACTAACAGTTATAATTTAACATGTTAATAAAAAATTGTTCAATTCAAGTTTTTTCTTGAGGTTCATAATATACACTAAAGTTAAAATTCTTTCGAGTAAAATTTAAATAAAGCTATTTATATAAAATCAAAGAGTTCAATTCTCCGAGCATTAAGCAACCAAACATTTATCTTTTAAGATATAAAACAATAATCGTAATAAAAATAATTTTATTGTATTGCAGATTAGAGAATGAACAACATTGAGTCGAAAAGAATAAAATTCTTTCTTTACATTGCAGGACGATAAAACTATTTTGGTCAATAAGTTCATATTAAGTATTACCTTAATATTTAAATTTATTCATATCAAAACTGTATAACATAGAATGTTAATTGTAATATGTAATAAACTTGTGGTAATACAATTGAACGTTGAAAATCTTTACAGTATATTCATTTGATTATCTTTTAATATACATAGTATATTATTTATACGTTAAATTTTTATTTTTTATTAATGAAATGTCTATATCATAATTTTATAAATGACTTACAAAAATTTTTTTGCATGTTTATAAAATGGTATTCGATCTATTCTTGTATAATGTTAACAATCAGTATAAGTATTTTCATATGTAGTTTATTAAAATCGTCTGACTCTTTTCCAGATCTTAAATGTAAAAAATGCAGTTCGCAACGAAAGCGAATACAATTCAGGAAATTTTGCCGCAAGCACGTTGGTGAGTTCATCTTTTACTCAATGTTTAAATTACCGTAAATCAAATAAGTGTATAATCCTACTAAAGTTTAATTATAAGTTTAAAGCAAAAAGATAAATTGAAAATAGTCTCAAAAGAAGTAGAAATTATGTTACTTCAAAATTTTATAAACTATATATTCTGCAATTTAAGAGATAAGGTTGAAAGCGTGGGACGTTTTCTAATTCACTAGCACGTCAAAAATAAGTCTCAGAATCATCGACGCAGGATTAATTTCTATTTTATTTTCAAACGTTTTTCTCCTGTCACATCCCGCCTTGAATGTTCTTGGTGATATAAAACCTAATCAATCACCAGTGCCACTGATATCTGATGTTTCATGCCAATAGCTGATGGGGCGAGTTTTTCTATTTCATTTTTTCAAAAGTCTTTTTTTAGGTAAAATCTATTGGTTTAAATATTATTAAATTGTTAAATTAAAATAATTTAGCTCATTTATGTTTGGTGTTATGAGGTGTTAGTTATACATAGAATAGTAATTTAATTTTACGATACTTAATATATATTTATGATTGAATATACTAATAAATATTACATTAATTTATAGGTACTTTTCAGAAGGATTATTCACATGCTTAAGTAGATAATTGAAAATTACACAGGAAAGTAATAAAAAAGTAAAATACATGATATGGAAAACAACATATAAAACAAAAAAACATATACATCTAAATCTACACATAGATAGACAATATGTAAATTTATATCAATTTCTGCATTTCTGCAATACAAATATATTAGATAATGACAGAGCGAATTAAAAATTGTTTAAAATATAAACGTTTAATCAGTATTCATTTTGAATATATATAATAAAGTTTGAATCAAATAATTTAGTTTTAAGCTTATTTTATTTCTTTAATAATTGTCCAAACTATAGATTAAAGTCTTAAGAAGCAACATAGCTATTTATTCACGTTCAATAACTTATCTATTATAGGTAACGCTTATATACATTATGAAGCGGTCTGCTTGTGCATTACTATTATATAGTCAGTTAATCAATATGGGATAAATTCTCAGAGCACCCTGGGGGAGTCTATATACCTACCATGCTTTATTGCTTCCAAATAATATAATAAATCGACTGTCTGAATTTTATTTCCTTCCCAGCGAAATATTAAAACTCAGGGGAGCTAACTACACCTTTGCAGTATAGGTATATTTAGTCATTAACTTATTTGGACTTTCTTGATTTTGGCATAAAAGTTGAGTGAATAATATATGTACATACCTATATGCATAAATGTGGTACTTCCACTATCTTCAGAAATTTATTTGGAATTAAATATTATACATATATGACCAGTTTGAATATATAGTCATTTATATCTAAAAGTATAATATGTAGATGATATGCTTTATAGTGGCAGTTATATACGAAATTCTATATTATGAATAATAGTGCTGTATAGATTTTCATTTTTGAATATATTAACTTGATATAAAAAGTTAAGAATTAACCGATTAATTATCAAATTTGGAATTTAAATAGATTTTGGTTCTAAATCACAAAGAAGTCTTCACTATATAGTCAAGTAATGACAACCTAGTCTTGAATAAATTACAAATTCGTATCTACTCAGAAAACGAGTCAAGACTAATTGTCTTCTTCAAGCGAACATTCTATAAAAACTGGTTTTGTCCGTTATCTGTTTTTATTGGATAAAATCAGACGATGATAGTTTCAATATAAACTAAACGAATTGACTGTACAATACAAATTGGTACAAAATTGTTAAATATGATTAAAGAATAAAAAGTTATTAGAACAATTTAGAGAAATGTCTAATAGTTTTAAATAAGGGTAAAATATAGCATTTACTTTATGGGAGGGGAAGTGAAGTGCTGAATTTACAAAAAACGAACGAACATAAAAGTTTTAGTATTTTAAATGTTTTGGAAACTGTATGGAACTGTGGCGAATTAGAATATCCACTCAACGAACTAAATCAGTGTGTTTTAACAATTCTAGGGGAAGATAATGTACTATAATACGCGGACTCGAATAGTTTATTAACTTACATAGTTAAATTATCACGTTAAAAAATTAAATGTGTTTAAAATGTTGATCCGTAAACTCTAGTGGATATAAGTGCGATCTAGATTTACCAGTTTTGAGTTATTCCGGCGTTGATTATAAGAAGAATTATTATAACTGAATATTTACACTGTCTATCCGTTACAAATAATATGCTTGAACAAAAGCAATTTAGACTGCTATATATAGCCTAGCTTGAACTAATCATGTTTTGATTATTGGTTTTGTGAATATAGGTACAAAATTATAGTCAAGACTTCTTTTTAACAAAACTTTTAATTTTATGACTACCATCAAGAAATCAAGACCAGAAAATCAAATCATGATAAAGTAGATATGTATTTGTCACTACCGGTCATTATATAATATATACTATTTATCCAATTAATAATCCATATTTGATCCATAATATTTAATTCCTAATTGATACAATTAAATGTTTCTACTACAAAAAACAATGAATTACTTTTATTTTGTTCCAAATTTTAAAAGATATCATTTTATTTGTATAAAGCAAGTATAAATAATATAACATATTAAATGATATTATATTTGTTATAATTAACAAATATATTATATTACATAATAAGGAATAGAAAGAATACATCTTTTGCAATATAAAAAATATTTTTTGTTTTATAATAATTTTTATAATATTATATTTTTACTTGCGAATATAATTTTCCTCTACACCTGCTTGTCTGTACAATTCATAAATATATTATTTATTTATTGTATTATAACGTTAGTTTTTACAAATTCTGCTACCCAGATCTTTATATGCATAGAAATTGTCCATATTCAGAGTATAAAAATCACATTTCACGAAAAAGTTGTCTATACCAATAATTGTGTTAGATTGTTAGATTAACTGAGTTAGATTTGTTTTAGGACGAAATTTGTTGTAGATCGAAAGCAAATAGTTGCGTGTGGCAATTTATTATTTCGTAAATATACTTTACATTATATGATACTATACCTACACCGTTACATAATTATTTGCTGGCGTGTGGGTATATATTATTGAGTATACCCACGGCAATCTTCCTTTCTTTGAGTATGTATCAAATACGAAATAATACCTGCCTACATGCATATACCGAATACTAAAATACACAATTATATATTATGTAGGTCGTTTGCTTGTCAAAATTGCCAGGTGTTCACTTAATTGACACAGAGCTGTGACATCTAACCACCTTATACATTAATAAATAGTGAATATAATACATTATGCTAGTATAAAAGAAAACATTTCTAAAATTAAATTATAATAAAAATTAAAACAAATGAAGCGCATTATTAGGTATATTTCGTCAATATAAAGAAAAATATAACGACTATATATAAAGTAAATATATTATGCTGTTATACCTTCAACCAGAAACCTAAATATTGAGCTGTAACTTTTATTGATAAAGGAATGTATTTGATATTATATATAAAGACTACCCATTTAATAACTATAAAATTAGTTTTTGAATTAGGAAATTCCATAAATTTTGACTGGTTATTTATTTAGAATTGTCAAATAATTGACGAATATTCTAAAATACCTTAAATTGCAATTATTTAGAAAAATCCAAGCACATAAAAGTATTTTATCTAAATCGAAATACTTTTGAAGTACCTATACACTATAGTAAACATGTTATACATAAAATATTGCAAGCGCTATTGGTCTGTCTGTAGGTATTATAAATTAAGTACATATGTAAGTTTCTGAATATGTAACTCTTTAAATTAGAAGAATAAATTTTATTCGGCGAATTCTTTGATAGTTTCTATTCTATACCTATAATAATCAGAATTGCCTATAATTAAACTGCGTCGAAAAGATTCCGATATTAGAGAATGAACAATTGAGCAATCTTACACAATAACGTATACATTTAATTTTTTTCTGATTAATTATTTACAGTAATATTTTTAAGTCTTGCTAACTGTACTATACATTTATGATATAAATATCAGTATCTGTATATTGTTAAACTTACTATACTTTCATATATGTGAAGGTACTCTATTTGGTATATTTTAGTGGTTCTATTATTTATTTACGATGTATACTATTGTATTGTTATATACATAAACTCTAAATACCATAATGAAAATTTGATTACTTTTAATCGTATTAATCCCACGGTATATAATACAGAATACAGAATACTGAAATATATATATCTAGTTGAGTAATTGTGTGAATCAAAACGTATATATTATTGATGTCTTAATCCTACTATTTATTGTTTTATATATTACAAGAACATTATAATGCATAGAGTTCTTTTTAAATGTCTAAATTAAATGTTTTTCAAAACGAATTTCATTTATAATATTTTAAAGAGTTTTGAAAGTTTTGTGCTGACATTTTTAATTAAACGTTTGAAAAAAATTTTGACATATATGTCAAAATTATCACATATATCACAAAATGTTTGTACCTAACGACATAAATGATTATATGTAGAATTTATGAAATAATTTGAAAAAAAAATATAACCCAACTTAATATAACTTAATCTATACTTAATCATACTTAAAAGTAAATATACAGAACGATTTTTATTAAAATGAGGATACGATATAAATATGCATAATTCATGCCAACTATTTTATTAATGTATTCCAATGTTACAGTTTCCAAAGAATTCTATTATCTATTTAGATTTTACCTAAAAGTCTGTGGTCGTGCCTGTATTTAAGAAATGCATTAAACGTGCACTCCATATTCTTAGCATGTCTTTAATAATGTGTTCTATCTTCAATACATTTTAAACGCCATGAAGATAGACAGTAAAGGCAGCGCAACCAGTTGTTCAACCATTACAACACTATAATATATCGAAGACATCAATAGAGGTTGGAATACCTCTTTCCTCCGACCTCAGAAAAAAGCTTTTCGTTGTCTTCAATTTCTCGTATTTCTCTGAAGACCTCCATAAAAGCATGCCATGTTTTAATTAAGTATAAATGGATCGCAACGAGAATGTGTCCCAAATTTATTACACGATTTTGGTAATATATACGCCGCACTTTCAATTATTTTTTACTTGGATGACACTTCGATGCTTTTATACACTATACATCTGGAAAACTAGTTTGGCACATTGTCGGGTTATACTTTCAGTGTCATGCGTAGTTTGTGCCAAAGTAATATGTGTGTGCTACTAGTTGTGAAAAAAGTTGGTTGGAGGAGGGTTAGTGTTGCCAGGAAAGAAGCTCGCAGTGAGGGAGAGTCAAAAAGGGCGACAGTTATTGGAGTTATACTGGCCGATGGAATTCAAGAGCACAACTGGTATGCATCTGGGGCCATTAGTCAAAAAGTCAAAGATGGACTCTTCTAACCCCCTCTTACCCCGCTTTTCTTTCAGACTGTGTCCCACGGTCACATGTATTATAGTCGTAATTTAAATAAATATAAGTAGCGACGCATAGATATTAAAATAAGCAAGTAATATATAATATTCTGTAAAATTGAGAAATTTTTAAAATTATTTCTATATAATAACCTATGAAAAATATCTCAGTTTTATCAACCATTTGTTTCTAATGCTTTTATTACATTTTCTGGAGTTAATTATTTAAGTTAAAACGTTTTATAAATAAGTTTAAAAAGAAATTACAAAAAATGAAAAGCGTATTACAATCAGTGTAACATTTTATTTTTTATTATAAATTTTTTTCAAGAAATAATGATTTATCAAATTTAAATATTTTTATAATATTTAAAAACTACAATAAAATACTCTGTATTGTATATATATATTGTATTTATATTCCTAAACAAATTTATCACTAACTAAATATATTTTATAAATAGTTTTGTTACACAACTTAATATACCTGGCTACTCCCATATTTCAATTAACAGATATTATTATCTTGTATATTGTGACGCCACACTGAACACAGGAATTCATGTATATGTATATATTATAAACATAGTTCAAATGTAGTATATCTGTATTCTGAAATACATGTTGCCTGAAAATAATGTATGTTTAAGATTATTAAAATATCTTTTAAACTTTTAAATATGAAATAAATGGCTATTTAGAAATATATAAGTGCACAAAATAATGCACAACGAATCGCCAAAAATTATTCATTTCAATGTTTTTGCTACACTATTAGTTACTTTTACAGATATCTTGCATTGTGAAAATAATCGAGATTTAGCCAACTTCCCACACATACGATTTAATTATTTCCAATTTGTTGACGTACTCAGCAAAGTCAACCCTGCGTCAAGGTAAAGCGCTGTAGCATGCCTTCAGATATTTGTTATACTCTCGACAAAAGTCGGTTTGTTTACGCAACGCAAAAAGTGTGAAATCCAAATAGAAAGGGTTTGTGTGACCGCCAGCATCACTTAAGTCAACATTGATTCTACACCACATAATCTAAATGCCTACTTTGCAATAACGTATATATATATATATACGCCCATCTTCTATTATGTCTATGCTGGATTACACTTAAAATTTAGGTATGCATATAATACCTTTAGCGGTTTAATTTAAATATATTATTATATCAAGTTTTATTTGCATAACATACTTTCAATTTGTGAGCCACTTTCAGTTCTGACCCAGAAAGCCACCATTGGAGATTAGTCACGATTTTGAGTCATGTTTTGTATAATTTATTCGTCGACCATGACGTGAGCTTATAGTATACAATACAATGCATATGATGGGTAGACCTCTATTCTCCATATGGCTCTATTATATAATATTTGAGGCATGTATACACTCGACGATGAATGACTAAGAGCGAGGGCTCTACTCTTGCATCAGCTAATTATTGCACATAATCCAAATGTTTGCCAATTTAGAGGGAAAGTTCCCAGACATTGATTTGGAAGCGTGGTGTTAAGTACTTCCCATTGTTCGCCCAATGTGGGTCAAGAAAACACTTGAATATAAAATCAGATATATCCAACTGATATATCCAACATCCTTCAGAAAAAATTTGGCTTCATTAATAAATCTGATAAATCTAAAACTTTTTCAAAATTTGTTTAATTGTTCATTTGAATGGTTATATAATAGAAGAATACCGACATTGTTAGTACCAGAGATATTAAACTATATATATAAAGTAAATAAAATAATGCATATTTTTAGTGAAGTACCAATTGCTTATAAAGTAAAACATACATATATCTATGACCTGTATAAATAAAGTGATATAGAGTTAAAAAATATTAATATTGATATACATATAGATATAGATATATAAAAATCGTTTTATTTATTGTTAAACACATATATTTCAATTTAATTTTAAAATAATGAATATGTCTTAAAAATTTATAGATTCAATTTTTAATATATAGAATATGATATACATATTTTATCATTGATTTCTATGGTCAACTACGTTTTTCGTATATATGGTACGATTTAATAAAAGCAAATAGTAAAGATTATATATACAATTAATTCAGAACGATAAAATATTTTAAAAATGTTAAATATATGAACTACACAAGCAGAACACAGATGATAAAATTATATATGTGTGGATATAGTTTAATACTAGAGTTTTAAAATATCATGTTTAGCATACTAATTACATACATGATAATTATTTATACTATGCCTACGAGTATATATACGTATATTTACAATAATTATATAAAAACTATTTTTAAAATTGAAGTTTTTTAATACAACGTTTCATCTCATGACACATAATTTAGTATAATATCTTATCTATAGAGATCTCTATATAAAAAAACTTCAATTTTAAAAATAGTTTTAATATAATATAAGTTGAGTTTAAAATAATGGCTAATTTAAATTTAAAATAAAAGTTGGAATTGTATATTATATACTATATATAAAATATATTTATATATCCAATTCTGATAATATGTTATATACTTATTTTATAACTTACCACGCACAAAATAGTTGATGTCTTTATAGACGTCAATATCAACTAATTACGTCATTTTACAATTTTAATATATATTTTAAGTTTAATATTGTAAAATATTTTAAATCATATCTAGTCTAGTGTAATTATTAATTTAAGTGGAATAATAATTTTTTCTTCAAATATATATAAAAGAACTATAATTTTTAAATCAAAAGGAATAATTTTAGAATATTGTATGTATTAAAAATATTTACGTGAATTTTGTGCAAAAATTATTTAATTAAATAATTAAATATACATATTCCAACTGTATATTAAAAATTATACATTAATACTAGAAAATAACGAATAAAATTATTAAACTTGACCTTAAACTACTTGCACGTAAAACTCCGCAAGTAAACGTTATTCGTTGAATTGGGAAAAAATTATTTCTTGGTAAACTCAATCACTTTCTTGGTTAATTTGAAGCATTACATTAATTTTCTTCGTTGTTTTCGGAGATTTCCATCTTTCTTCCTTGATCACTTCCTTTTTACTGTGACACAAAATTTCCACTTTCATTTGAAAACCCGGTAAAAACCAAAGGACAAAAGTATTAGACTTTTAGATATTTTGGAACACGTATATTAAATTATTCTGACTATTGCTTAACAATACACGTACAGAGTGAAAAACAGGTAAATAACGAACTGAAAAGCTAAATCAGTAAAAATATTCTGAAATTGAAAAAAAGGAGGAGAAATACTTAAAGAAGGCTGCTCGGTTGAGCATAGCGCGCTGCATTTATTTCAAGTAAGTATTCGCCGATAGATATAAAAGTGTTTTAGTGTGCAAAGCTTTGTAAAAAGGAGAATAAATCAGGCGTATTCTTCTTATTTTAGCCATCTGCTTAGCCTCTTATCTTATTTTCTACTCTTTTCCTCCTTCTCTCCCTTCTCGATCTTCTTTCTTGCCACTTCTATCCCCTGGTTCCCAATGAGTAGAGGAGTCTGGACGCTACTTACTTACATACTTACCGCCCAAATTGCAACTAACTGCAGTACCCACGCGGACCAGCAGTATCGCGCTTTGAGAGATCACTCAAATACTTAACTCATTCGCCTTCGCGCCAGTGGCTTTTGAAGAGCTGAAGAGAGCAAGATTGAGGTGTGCTTTCTCTCCTCTCATCGCCTTTCTTCTACCAGAGTCATCTAAACTGAGAGATAGATGATTAAGATGATGATATTAGAATTCATTCCATGTCTGGTCAAGATCTACACATCACAACCGATACACTTTCCTGTCTCCGCCTCTTTCTTGGCTTTAGGCGAGTTTTCTTCTTCTTCCGCCTTCATCTTCTTCTTGACCCTCGAAAAACATCTTTAGTCTGAAATGTTCAGCCTCTTTGGTGCTTTATGCAATATCTTATATATGTATAACCCTCTACATATGTCTGTAGTGTAATGTCACGTCTAGTTATCCGATAAAGAAAGCTGTTCAGCCTTAACAGATTTTTTCTGAAATCAATTAAAATTCTGTTCTTTATAAAAGAATATAATTTTATTATTCATACTGATCATTCTTAATGTATTTTACAAAAAATAGTTCGACTAACGAAAATAGATTTATGAAAATGAATATAAACGTTTTTTAAAAAACATTTTTATAAACAGTATTATAAATAAAATAGTTTCCCAAACATGCCAAAATATAGTGTGATTTGCGTATATAAATGTAAGATAAACATAACTGCATAAACTATATTTATATTGTTTTTAAAATTTTTAGGTTTGTCAATAAAACATTTTTCATATCATTTTCTTTTATGCTGCGTTATATTATAAAATTTTAAAGTTATAATTTTAACATCTTTTCGCTAAAAATTTCATTTAACTGTGTTATGGGTGTAAAATAAATATGTAATAAAAATATTATTTCATAAATTTATTTTGAAGTTTCTTATTAGAGATAGACTTTCAATTTAATTGCTTTAAACAATTTAACAGTGATAGAGTAATATACGTTAAATAATTTGTAAAAAGTTTTTGATTTGTATATAGCTAAAACATTAAAAATATTCTATTATAAAAATTAAAAACACTCTAAAAATAGTACAAATATATAGGGATAGTTTCATGTATATATAAATTAAAATAAATGGCATAAATAAACATATCGAAAAATGAAAGTTTTTCTAAATTATATACGAGTATACTAAATTAGATAATATTAAAGTTACTATGAAATAAAATTATCTAAAAAAAGAAATACTTTAGTAATACGATATATAAATATACATTTAAAATATTACTTCTAACAAGTATGTATAGATATAATATGATTATTGTATTTGTGTATCTTTAGCTTACCATCGAGTATTATAATAAAAATATATACACAGCACAGAGTTAATAACATGAAATTTATTAATCATGCAAATTGCACAAAAGCAAACAGTTAGAATATTCAACGTATGCATAATGTAGATTCTATATCATTTTTGTATGAGTTCCATAACAAATCTGTCATATCTAAGTCTTAACATTTAAGTTTTCCTTCGCTCTCCAGTGTTCCAAGCCCTGCTCCAGTCTCAAATGGTCCACGGAAAATACGTCCGTTTTGAGATGCGAATCCTTAATGTTTGGCGCCGAGATTGGAAGGCTCGCAATCTCATTCCCGATCGTCAGTCCATCGAGACTTTCGCTCTCTGGGTGTCTACAGAGGATCTCCGCTGCAACTGCCCTGGACTGCGTGTCGGTGCCACCTACCTCATATTAAGCGGGTCTCGTTCCCGAACCTTCAAGGATCGACAAGAACTCCTGCTAACACGGAAGAGCATCGCTTTGCCCTACCAAGAGACCTGGAATCGACGACTCACCAAGTTCCGTCGACGTGACAAGCATGGAAAGTGTAAGAAGTTCACACGGAAGGCAAAGATTCGCAAGATCGGCCGTCCCAACAAGTCATCAAGAAATTCTTACACAAGTGGCGGAGCATCATCGCGCAATCCTGGGATCAGTTCACCCTACCAGGGGATGAGTTATCGAGAATACCAACAAAGATATCCAAGCGGTAAGCAGTTCAATCGTAACTATGGTTACTATGGCAGCCGAAAGTGATGAAATGTAACTATCTCACTCTCTCTCTCCATTATACATATATGCAAGCACTCTAATGATGATTGAGATTACATGCAATATTAATACTACCCAGATATTTTTGGGAACAAATACTTACTGATAATGGTTAAATCAGTTTTGTTTCTATGTTACATACATTTCGATGTTATGTACGAGTTAATATTATGACCTACATTATAATCATCATCACAGCACACTGTATATTTATACCACTTTGAGGTTTTAATTTGTTGGTAATACATCCAAACCTCAGAAGATACCACTCACGATTTCCTTCTAAATGTGAATATAACTATATATTACTTGCAGCTGTCATTATATGCATGCCCTTCAGTATTAATACCACGCATTCACACCCGCATTCTCTTTAATGACAGTAAGTACAATAAACATGAATACCCACTGTATCGGTATTTATGCACTATAATCAATAAATCAATATTTATGTGTGCCCATGTATCTACTCAGAAACAGGTGTTTTCGACAGTTTCACATCATTTTACTTAAACTGTAATTTTTTATTGTTATCTATGTAGATGTTCATGTTATTTCACTCCACGTCAAAATTGGTTATTTACTTCACATTTTCTACCTCATTTAATCTATTATTTTCCTGTTTCTGCTGTATATCTTTTGCTATATACTGAATAAAAGATCTGAACATTAAATCATAAAAATGGGTTTAATTTTTCCATTATTGGCATAAAATTTGGATAAATTATATAATATACATGAACTCAGCGCTAAATATTTTGTATAAATAATAGTAATGTTAAAAAAATCGATGATTTTATATGACCTATAACATTTGTTCATTACCTAGTAATTAATTACGTATTAGTTTTGATTCTAACAAATGTTAGTATATCTATTTTTACCTTTCATCCATTCTTCTAAAATTGACATCTCCTTATATAGTCTAATTTAGCAGATAGTTTTTTTTTTAACGCATATGAAACGGTTTAAGTTACATACTTTATATAAATATATATAATAAGTTTTTTGTCATAACGTGTTTCGTGAATGTGTCTATATACCTAAGACAGAAATCTTATATCGTGGTATATGTAATAATTAAATCCACTTTTCCTTTAAGAACTGTACAGTAGTACCAAGCATATCTATATTTATACATATATTCCGCAACATACTGTGTTAACATAAATTATTACTTCATACCATGTTTAGCTAATGTTGTTATTTAATAGACATTTATTACATTGATATCTGTATACGTTAAATAACTTATACTTATATATTTACACATTAAAGATTTTCATACATCCATTACCAATTTTAATTTAATATTAACACTGTATATTAATTCCTACATATTTTTATCGCTTTGTTCATTAGTTGTTGTTTCGTCAAAAATATAAATTCAATATGTAATTTATTGTTTATTGTTTTTATTTATTTGTGTATTTTAATTGTTTCTTTACATTTTATATTTTGGTTCTTCATGCGGAATTATCATTCCGGATATTTTAAGAAATGTAATACACTTCTGATTTGATATTAGTTCCTATTTCATAGTAATATTATTGTTACTGATATGGCTTATTTAGAAAAAAATGATTCAAAATAACTATAATACTTATATCGAAAAATATATTTTATAATATCACCAAATACACTAATTTGAGCTTTAAGCATCGCTTGCAATTTATATGAGTAGGTAATTAATGCTAGTAATATTTTAATAAAACCCCCAATTTTATAATGAAATATCTTAAAAAATTATATTTTTCCACTATTTTAATATATATGATAATTTCTTTAGAAATTATATTTTTCAACTGTTTTAATATAATTATACATATTTTTCAGTGCTTGACATTTATAATATGTCAATATTTTATCATAAACTTATTTACAGCATATAACTGAAAAGTTATATGCATAATAAATATTTTTTATAAAAAAATAGCTGCTTGATCGAGTATAAAATGTTGAAACATTATTGACTATTTGAAATCTGTATGTATTCACCATATATATCATTTAAACAGTATTGATACAAATGGACTTAATCCTTTTACTCGGAAACACATTTATATATATTTATATAAATTAATTTTCCTTTACATTGACAGCGATATGCCTTATAACTATGTAAGTAGTATTTTAGTCAATGACAGCGTAAATAGTTTGTTACAACCAGGAGTAAGTAGTCTTGATTTGAACACTCGACCGCTGGATTGCTAGCCTCGCGTCGTAACCATTTGACCATCGCTCCTCCTCAGCGATGACTTTTTCTGTATTTAAAATGCAGATTAGCTTTAAATGCATTTTAAAATGTAAATAAAAAATGAAATAACGTAAACACACAAATCATGTTTGAAATATTAAAAATTACCGATTATATAGTCATACAACTGATCATTTTTAAGACAAAATTAAAAACTGTACGTGTTTTTGTGTTGAATTACAATATTGAATTTAACAAAATTAGATGTATTTTTATTCAAATTGAAAGTATCCCAAAAATAATGGTAAACCATAATTTGGTTTCTGTCCTACATAATATCCTATATTTAGCATGTCTATATTTATCCATGAATATCTGTTATCCTATAAACACATAACAGAAAATTACCTTAAAACAATGTTCGGACTGAAAAAACAAGTGTATGTCACCTAAAGTTATTATTTATTTATAATTAAAGAATTCTGTCAATCGCTGCAGACGCCCTTTGCTCTTTATGGAGCCTATCAGTGACATGCAGTTTAATTATCGAACCGTGTCGAACCTCACGATGTGAACACTATAATCGGTAGACCAACGGAGCTTAGTCGATTAACAAGAAAGACTTGCTTGATATTATGGTGAATCTGTATAATACGAATTATATTAGAATTAAGAAAAGTCAACTTACTGATTACCTTTTATTTAATATGGTATCATCATAGAAATAGATATTTCGTCTTCTCATACGAAAGGGAAAGGGTAAAAGGAAAAGTAAAACAATATATTTCTATGGGTAACATATAATTCGACATTTTGATGTTTTACGTATTTCCAACGAATTATCAACGGAAAATATTTTTCTGTTATGATTATCAGTATAAAATTCACTTAAAAATTGAGTAGTACAGAATTGTTATGTATTAAATCAAAACTATTCAAATATATATTACCAAATAATAGTAGAAAATAACTACCAACAAACAATAAATTCAACTAAGTAATTCAAAAATTGAGAATGATAATTTAATAAATTCCAAGATTATTATTATTTGATATAACAGAAATATAAAAGTTGATTATAATAAAAACATCATTTTCAATGATGCATATTAATTAGTTTTTTAAGGCCACTTCACAATTGGTTTATATTAGGTTTGGTTTAGCGCGATTTGTTCATTTGAAGCAATTATTATTTGAATCACGGAGCATTTTCAGTAATTCAATATAATAATCACAAAAAAATCTGGGAAACTTATTCTCATAATCCAAGCGAAAGTCTGAAGTCGATTTCTAAACCGTTTAAAATATCAAATTATTTTGTAACCATTTCCTATGTATTGGAAATGTACCATTTGCAATGTAATTCCCCCATACTTTAACTAAAAGGCATCAATTCTAACCATCTACTGGCTAAACTTTCTTTGAACCAAATTGATTTCACAGTTGGTTTAGACTTTAGATTATAACGCAGATTAATAAATTTTGTTGAATGAGAATGACATCGATGTTTTTAACTTGCGAAGGAGGTAAAGTGCATTTGTCATTGGAATAAGTTACTTTCAGCCTCCCTTGTGGTTCAATATAGTCATTGTGAAGTGCATCAAATATACCGATTATACTTTACTTGTAATGACAAGCTATTGTTATAAATATTTAAATATCATAATAATAATATTATTGCTGAAAAATAAATGTATGCTGCTAATTTCTCCTAATTATAAATGTGCTTTAAAGAATAACCAAATTGTTTACAAATTTGTTAACAAATTAACAAATTGTTTTAACATCAATTTACATAATTGCTTACAAAGAATATTGTCACTAATTCAGCTACCAGTAACATTTAAAATATTAATCAATCAACATTTTTCAAAGAACTATACTGTTATGCTGTATATTTCTAGAAACATAGACATTTTTTTGTTTTTGTTTTTGTTTTTTTCTTGTAAATTTATGTAAAACTTTCCATTATGACAAACTGGCCCACAACAATTTTTGTTCAACTTAAAAATTCAATTGTTATCTTTAGAATACTTAAATAATATCTATTTTAATTATTTTCACTTTATAAAGAAAACATATTTAAAACCCATTTTACCTCTTTAGTGGATTTCCTAGCTGACATATTGTTTAACTCATCTAAATATTGAAATATAAGCGTATGACATGTAATAAGGAAAAAATTGCATTGTATTTAATATAGTATTTTGATACATATGAATATATGAAATATGATTCAGATGAAGCAGTCGATGAATATTGATATTTCTCCTTTCTGAATCTGTTTTTCAGCGTTTTTAGAAGACATTCAAACTATTGCTATATTTATCATGATACTTTGTCAATTATAATTCTATTTTCGTTTTCTGTGCCACTATACAATCCAAATCCACCCATCTCTTCCGTTTAATTTACACCATTTTTAACTAAAATTTAAAAATGAATTTGTATTAATACTAATTCTACTATTTCTACTACTCTGTAAAACATGTATAATATATTTCTTTAAAAGCCCCCCTTCCACCACATTCAGCAAAATATCACTGTGTAAATCGTTAAAAAGGTATTCATATGCGAAACATGCGCAACAGTTTAAGAAAATAAATCAATTCCTGGCTTATAAAAGACACATATAATTATATTATTATTCTTTTAACATGATAGTAAATCACTAAAACATAAGCACAAATCCTGTTTATTGCGCCTAAAATTTCTACCTTGAAATCCAGACACTTGTTTTTACTACCAAGTTATGTTATCTTAAAACCAGTTAACGGTAACAGTATCCGAGCTGTCTGTGCTTTGACCAATCAGAATTGCCTTTGAGAGAACCTATTTAACGCAGCTAGCACCATATAACGTTTAAATCACCAAATAGAAGTTTAGACGAAGAATTTGTAAATAAATACTCTTCTAAGTTTCGTTTGGCTTATTTTTTGTTGGAAATTATTGGAATAAAACTGGCACTAACAGAAAAGTTTTTTCTTTATTTGTAAATATAACAAATTGAGAATTGTAAAACTTTATTGCGGAAAACTTTGTCGACAATCCAATTATCGATTATCTGAACAATTCAAACACAAATGACAGCAAATGTTATGAAACAGCCCCTGGAGGGTTCCAAGACACCATCGGGGTTTACGCAACTCTTTTCTTGTAAGTTTACTTCTTTTATTTAACCATTTGTTCCATATTCTTGAATTTGCAGACATTTATGCGGTTTTGAGTAGCGTGATTCTATTCCTTTTTAGAACTGTAATATAATGTATGCGAACTGATTGAAATTTATGCACGCCCACACCAAAATATATCATATGATGTCTAATCTCATGTTATACTCAAATAATTAAAAAACATATTTATTCTGATTTATACAATTTTTCGCACAAGACACATCGAAAGTCAAATAATATTTACTTTGTTTTACAAAAATGACTTTATTTTATTTTTTAGTTGTTAAAACAAAAAATAAAAGGCCAATTTTTGTCTAAAAATATACACTTTAGATTGGTAGAAACATGTCGACGAAGTTCTTTAAATGATATATAGCTAAGCTTTTAATTAGTTCACGCATCTCTATTAAATAGGTACTTTATAACGTTATACAATTATGATCACCATAGAAACTACAATTTCGCTTTTATACATATAATAGTCCAATAAATGAAAAATATAAGGGAAAACATAACATCTTAATACCAAAAATACAATTGAGAAAATATAGGTATATATTTCGCACTAATTGCAATGTTTCTTTGATTAACTAATTTTAAATACTGAAAATTGCACGATTTAACAATTATTTACTATTCTTTACTATTGTAATTGTTAACAAATATATTTTTTACAATGGTAAATATATATATATTCCTTTGAATTTTCTAATTGCAGGCTTTGGTAGCTCATCAAAAAAATCAAATAATACAGAGAATTTACAATTGCGTTTTAACGCGAGCCACATCCATTAAAATAACAGATATTCATTCATTACAAAAACACTCATATTACATAAACATATCATTCATTATAGACCTTTTGATCATATTTCGTAGACCAAATTTCCATTTCTTCCCCGTGTTATTTTGTCATCTGTAATAAAATATCATTGTTTTCTTGACTATTTTAAATATGTTGATATTTCTTTTAAGATATATCGGATTACTTTATATAATTTCATATATGATAAAACGTGCAATACTCGTGCATATGTGTACGCCATTGTGGTACAATGTGATTACATTTGTGGTACGATTTGTGTACCACATTTGCAAATGTGGTCAATAATATGGTCTATAGAATATATATAGAAATCTATTTTTGATTCAGTAATAACTTGAGTAATTATTTTAATTTTAAGACGTATTATTCATGACAAATTTTCTTTAAAAAAAAACTTCAGAATATCCTGAATTAGTTAAATCAAATTATTTCTAATTATAAGATATCTATTGAAATTTGTCATTTATTTTTTATCGTTAACGAGTAAACACATATTATTATTTTTAAATATATTTAAAATCGATTTGTAATTGTGTATTTTCGTTAATATTTGCATATATCTCGTAAATATGCTGTAATGTGCTTACATTTACATATATAATATATAATATATAATTGGAATATTACGAAACAACACGAAATTCTAATAATGTCTGTATTCCTTGTGTTTTTCACTATATAATATCTCCAGAAACCTATTGTATTTGTAATACACTTATAACTTCATCGAATCATTATAATATCAGTATATGGTGACAATATTATAATATCAGCACACAACGCAGAGTCTGTCGTGTGATCATAGATTACTTAACTTTTATTTACTCCTTCGCAAAAAGATAAGAATAATAATTAAAATGTCAAAAAGTGATACATAGACGAAAAAAGCTGAACTAAATATAAGAAATGAATGAAGTAAAATATAAATTTAGAGAATCAATGGTTAGGAAATAAAATATTATTACCCATATAAATTAAACGTATATTTTGCTACTAACAATTAATTTGACGACATATATAGTATGTAAAACACAGTAAATTGATCTAAACGTTTCCTAAAGTTTCTCATATCTTAGCTTAAATAAGATAGTAATATAACAAAAAGGTTAAAGCATTATATTAAATGGGATTAATTAATTATAGAATACTATAACTTTTTGTCTCATATTGTAAATTAGTATTTATGCTTTATAAAATCCCAAACAATTTTAAATTACATTTTTAGACGAGACATAAATTTTGAAATATAACAAATAACACGTTTATATTGCAATAAAAATATAAATTTAATTTATGTATAAATAAGAAAAAATTATAATTACTTTATCACATGTCTGTATTTTTGTCTGCATTATTTAATTTCAAGATATGTCTCCATCTCTGCTTTATCTTATATCATTTTTTTAAATTGTCTATAAACTTTATAACAATATGTATTTCTATATATATATATGTCTTTATTTCATTCTAATAATTTTTTAAAGAGTGTGTAATAACACGTTTATTAATATATTACAGTTGACAATGTTTTTCAATACTCTAAGTAATATTTATATATCAAAAGTAATACCATATACCTACTGTAAACTTTGAAATAAAAACTAACCGATTAAACCCGAAATTTCATACGCTAGACAGGTAGACCGAAGGTAACCTGTACATTCATATAATTCTAAACACATTGATACAGCGTACTGAAAAACCACCTCATTTAACCTTGGTTTAAATCCCAGGCTTCAAACTATCTTTATTCTATGCGCCCCAACAGTCATGCCCATTAACATTGCATTTCCAATGGAGGAATTCACAGTTAAAAAGACACAAAAGTTTAAAATTCTAATATCTTATACCTGCAGCAAGGTGCATGCCTTTGTATACATAATATGATGAATCTCTGAAACTGTAACCCCGGGGGCCATTGGGCATTCCACAGATTTCTTTCTTAGCACAACGAGGAACAAGAAAACGCCTAAACAAGCTCCCTTGTTAAGATCGTAGAGTGATCGCAGAATCCGTGATTTCTATCTAGTTTGCCCTGTCTCTTTCTTTAATCGACACTCATGTTTTGTGGTGAGGATTTATAGAGATATAGTTTCCGCTTTCCCTTTAAAAAAAGTTAGTTAGTTTTCAGTTTTCTACGCGCGAGAGAGTTAAGCGAGAAAGGAAAAGGGAATTGAAAGGAGGATGTATCTAGGATCATAATCTTGTAAGAAAACCAACCCTTCACCAATCATATAGGTGAAAAATGAATACAAGGAACCCCCCTCACATTTCTGTCTGAAAAAAGTACAAATTTGTTTTCCAATCGCGTACACTCTCTCCCCAGCCCCCCTTTTGCCATCTTTTCTAATCTCTAATTTACATAGCTAGTCATCCTGTTGTGTACTGTAGTAGCTCTTCATAGACTTTTAATATTATACATTTGCAGACCAGCTGTCGAATACAGTCATATATGAATGTCTGTAGCTGTGGTCGGGACTTCAAGGAAAACTATACTACAATTTTCATTCCTTCTAAAATTTCTTTCAATCTAAGCTAAAGTTTTGATCCCGGCCATGATTTGAAGGGGATATTTCTTTACGGAAGACATAGTATATCAACTATATTGGATGTGTTCACAGAACCAGCCAACCTTTAGTCCGTCAGCTTCTCCGTTTTCCTTTAATCGCCCCTCCCTCTCTTCCGAAATATGACATTTCTTGACTTTGTCGGATCCTATATGGGCTATCAAAGTTAAGAAAGGTGATATTTACTTAAGCTGAAATAGCTGGCATGCCAATATTATTCTCCCGCCAAAAACCCGCCCACAAAGGAGTTCGCTAAACTCTGTCTAATTACATATTTTTATATTTGGTTTTTAGTATACCTCTTCCTAAAGTCCCTCAGATCATAGGCAGGATCAGAGCTTATAGTCGCATCCAGTGATTATGTCTGCACTGATCATCAACTTCCGGTTATTTTAAGAATAACAAAAATTTGCCCAATAATCATTATCTACAATTCATAACCATATTTAAATGAACAAAGTAAAGTTTAGAATTAATACGTAATACATTTACCATATTTGATGTTCATTATGCATCATACACGTATATGTATATGTCTATTTAATAACACGTCACATTGTTGATCTTATATAAATCTAGATTTTATCACACTTATTTTAAAAGTGCTATTTCCATTGGCGTATAATATGTTTATCGCCAAAAGACACATGTCTCATTATATATGCGCATATCTACAACCTGTATTACATTTTACCTGACATTAACGTTTGGCGAATTATCCATTTTGAATAAAAGTTAATTCTTATACCCAGGATATGTAGTTTACTAATATAGTTGTTGTACCTGAATTAAAACTAGAATGCAAGGTATATCTTTAGCATATATTTCAAAACTATGTATATTGCGTACTTGCATTGTGGTGTTTTGTAACAAGATTTCTTAGATTTACCGCTACATTAATTGTAATAAAATGTCTTTTAATTAAGAACACGAATTATTCTCTAGTGTAATCATTATGTTATTAAACACATTGTATAGAAAACGTGGTCAAGAGAACATTTATTATTTTGAAATAATTATTTTAATTATTTTTGAAAAGAAAATTGTTAATATCACCTCATTTTAATTGCACATTTCATAATTTACTACATGACACTTATAATCAGTTCAAATCATAATTTCTTCAGTTTTAAAAATGATTCGCATTTAAAAAAGGCATGTTTTACTCATTTTTAGCAAAAAAATAAGCAAAAGTTTATGTGACCCATCCCACTCTTGGGTGTACAGTAGTGAGTTTAGCGCTAAAAGTAAAAAAATACTTTAGTTTTGCAAAAAACAGGGAAACTTACGCGTCTTCATTTATTCAATTGTTTAACTGAAAAGTACAGAAAAATGTGGGAGTAGAATATTCCAGTCGGAATAGAGTTAAATAAAAATATTTTAAAATAGTTATGTTCTCACTTTTAGAGATAAGGTGGCGGTAAAATTTAACAAATATTATTATTTAAATATATAAAAAATAAATCATAGGCTCAAAATAAAAATACCTTAGAGTATTCGATTATAGAAATATTGCTCAAGCTTGTAATTTTGAGAATGTTTGATTTTATATGTTTATTAAAAATAACTGTTCACTAATTAAATTATCTAAATTTATAAAATTTTATAGATCTCTAAAATATCTTGCACGAATAAGTTTAAAAGTTATGGTATTTATTCAGATATTTTACATAAAGGCTTTCTTCTATATTTTTGGCTTCATATATTAAACGTAAATGTTTTAATAGACTATTTTGAGAAGGATATGCAACATACTATTGTTAATAAAAGAGATTTATACACATGAAAAATTCAACATAGAATAAGAATTATATTTATGGATTACCTTTCTTAATAAAGAAATGTTTATTATTTCATATATATTACATTTATAATATCAACTGTATTAAACATTAAACATACACACATAAAATAAAATATTTAAAAAATACAATAAGAATGCTTGTTTGATTTTATTATGTTAAACATCGCTTACCACAAACACATTGTATATGCATTCAAATAAACATTATTTATTTATAAATTAAAAATGTGTGTTAAACATATTTATGTGTATGTATATTAAAAATTAAACGAAGAGACTTGAAAGTAAAACATGCACATATATTAAATAATGTTGATTATTTCTAATAAAGATTGTTTATATATTTCTTATGTATATTTCAGTTTTTGATTAATATCAACCGCTTAAAAGCAAATATTTCACATAAATCAAATATTTGACTAAGAGAATATTACTATTAATGTTATACATTAATCCAAGCACATTTATTACATTTTGATAGATGTATTTTCCTTATAACGACAACTGCGAATAGATGTGAAATAAATTAGATATAATAAATTAATCATATTTATATATCTATATTTTAGATTTACAACTAACATTATCCATAAATACATATTTTAATTAATTGTAATTACCAATTTAATGAAGTAAGATTTTTTACCTTTTTGTTATATATATTTCAGGATTATATATGTATCTATAGATCACATTTTGCAACTTACAATATCATCAATATAATAGTACAAAATATATAGGGCATACTATTTTAATTAAACAGACTCACTTCTATAAATTCTAATATCTCCCAGCAAACAGCTGTTTGCAAACTAAGATTGTATTAGTCATAAGATTAAAAGTTTGTTTAAACTAAACTGAATGTACGCACTATTAAAAACACGTTATTCTAGATAAACATTAACGGATTCATAAAGATGTACTGCCAACTGTACATGTTTCTAATTTAAGTACATTTGTACTAAATAATAAGTCCTTGCGTTTCCTTTCATTTTACGCTTCACAATAACATCAGATACATCACCTAAACTTTTCCGCTCAGTATGTATGTATTAATAAAATAATATATAAATATTTCGAGTTTATCATTAACAACAAGAACAATCTTAGTTATATTTTCACATTGTAAAAGATGAGTATTATACAGTAATTAAATTTTAACAGACATGTTTTTAAAATACAGCCTCCTAGTTTTATATCGTTTTTTAAGTGGAAATATTCATCTTATATTATAGCATATTATGTAAAAATAATGTTTAAATCTTCGCAATAAAATATCTTAAAATTCTGGAATCCTATATAAAAAAGAAATGGTACAAAATTAATGCAAATATCATTCTGCATTTATTAATATATTCTAATTTTTTTACATAATATTAGTTTTTAAATTATTCACAAATTTTTGCATTTACCGGTTTAATATATTATACATATTTGTTTAACAAAACAATAACTTATGTCTGTTGTATTTTAGTAGTATTACTTACAAATAAGTGTTACGTTTAATTAGCAAAATGTTGTACCTAACCATGGATATCTAACCCATTCTTAAGTCAAATTAGTTCACGATCAAAGTTTCTCATAATTAAATGGTCGTAGAAATATTTTATACTATTTGTAGTGTAAATTTAAGTTTAAGTTTAAATTTAAGAGAATTTTTCCCCAAATATTATGCGTAAAAATATAAATCAAAATATTCACTAAAAATAATAAAAAAATAGATCAAAACAATTGGTAAAAAATATGTTCTTATAGAAATTATTGTTAATTTTATTTAGTTGGTGCAAGTGAGTTATTTCGCTCGCATGTTCAAATCTTATATTATTTTATTTTTCTAATCTAAATTGTGATATTCAACTGATAGTTTCACTGTGAGAATACACGTTTGTAATGCAGTCTTGTAACATGCAGTGAAGAATGCGTAATTATTATTATTTATATTTTATTTTGACCGACCTCTTCGATTCTATCCATTACGACAGGCCTCCGTCGCAAGCAAAACTATGGCCTACTCAAACGTCACTACTCGAGCAACGCTGTGGCACCTCACTCCATTTTCCTCTGTCCCCGCGGCCTTCAACTCGCTCGCTCCCATGCGGCCGAAACTGTTGCTGCCGCCACCACCACAACAACAACCGGAGGCACAGTTGCACTAGTATCCATGCAACAACCAGCAGCACACGCGGCTGTCGTCCCTTCGCGACCAAAGTCCGAAGGTGGCGGCAACAGTGGCGGTCGGCGACCCTACCTTGTGCGTGGTTCGCGGCCGCTCCAGTTAAGCACGAGTGCCAGTATGACTGCTGGGGAAGTGGGTGGTACTTCCCAGTATCAAGAATACCGCAAGCTTGATGTCTTGGGTGTGGGGTCCTATGCGACCGTTTATCGTGGATACGCAAGGTGAACACTTTTTCTTATTCCTCTTAAAGTCTGGGAATATGTTGTATTAACAAAAATTGTGGATTTAACTGGACGATTGAAATACATCGTCTTTCGTATATCATCAAATATATCATCATCATATTATAACAATTTCATATCGAGTCATCATTATTTTGTTTATAAGCGTTTCAAAATTAATACTTTCAATTTGTATACCTTTAAAATTTATTTTCTAAAAGTATAATATAATAAAATTCAAACTCCAAAATTATTTAACAGTTATTCCGAAAATCAATCACTGACTCACTCATTTATTATTTCAGTTTTAGAACAACCAAATTTATTTAAGATGTCTTTTCATGATTTGGAGCATCTCTTTTAGCGCAATGGACTTCAGTACTAATAGTTTCGTAAGCTTATTTAAATGAGTGGCTAAAATATACAGCGTCATAGATTCGATTTATATATATATATAATTGTGTTTTTAAGTCTGTATTAATGTACACAGATACGTAGCAAAAGAATATGACAAAAGTTTATATTTTATATATTAATACTACATCATTACTATGATTACTATATCATATTATTATACATCATGAAAAGCTTGTGTAAATATGAAACTATACTGTTAAAGTTTTATATGAATGAATTTTTAATTATTTTGTAATTGAAGTGTTAATAAATAGAATTGTTATTTAAAATAATTCTAATGAATATCGATAGATTCAACTGTGGAAATTTATGATAATTTATAAATGACAAATTCCAAAATGTAGATGGGTAGTATTATATGGTAATATATAATTTAATAATGATTTACAATATCATTATAACTTGAAATATATTACTAAAATTTAATGAATAAATGAACCTTTAATCAATGTATTTGTATATAAATGTATACATTTTATTTTTCGTTATACAATTTACTTACTGTATGTCAAAATATAAAATGTACGTTCATAAAAATGTTTACAACCTTGCTCTTTTGTATGTGTATATAGTAAAACCAAGCATAGCATATCATCACAAACTTTGAGATAATTTTATATATACAATCAGAGATAGCATACATTCATTATAGGTAGGTATAAACAGTGTCAAAAAATATTATTTGAATAATCATGCTAGGGGCACATTTGGCTTGACCTAGAAATGAGACTTCTAGTTTTTAGAACTAAAGTAAACACATGCAAAACATTTTATTGCAGCGCACTTTATTGTATATATCATAAAATTGTAAAAATTTAATTTACTAAATAGATCATCATCTATATTAATGCAGTAGCAATAACATTTTCATAATAGTTCGATAAAAATGTTAAAATGCATTATTATGAAAGTGAGACGACAGTTTTTTATAAATAAAGAAGACCAACGTCACTTTGTGAAAATACCAACTATAAATAGAAAAGATAATCGTATACTGGGCATCATATAGAAAAGACACACGATCCGTGTCATTAATCAAATCTGCTATGTTTTGGCTGACAGGAGACTATGCAAAGAATGTTTTGTCACATTTTGTGACAAATGCATGCAACTATACAGCTACAGTGAAGTCTATTGATACATAGATCATTGCTACATGTAGCCTAACATTCCTACGTCTTACTAAAAGTGAACGTTATATTGTTCGCTTTGTGTAGCGCGGCGGGATATCAATAAACCAGATCGAGGAAACCAAAATGTGTATTTCCAATTTCGTGTCGTTTGTAAATATTTGACTGATTATGATTACCTAAATATGTACCGTCCATGTGTGTGATGAATACGAGAATTGTGATTCTACACTTGAAAGCTTTTTGAAGTGTGACAGATGAAATGGGGTAAAAATAAACATGCGAGACTCTTTGTTTAGAATAGGCATTGAAAGGGGACAAACAGGGATGTTATTTGATGAAAGCTGCAAAATTGGAGTCAATCAAAATTTCTTAAAACACTGAATATTGAACTGCAGAATATTTCTGTTAAACAGGCAATTAAAATACTTCTGAAATATATAGATTGTACGTAATAAAATTCCTAAACCTTTTTTTTTTAATTTAGCCTTAAAAGATTTACAGAAATTGTATGTTATCAATATTGCTGCCATTATTTTAAAATAGCATGATTATGTCTTTGTATTTATTTTTTTATGAATGAAATATCAAATTACAGCAATTTGATACAGTAAAACAGTTATAAATTTGTGTTTTCTTATTTTTATTATAGTATTGCAGATGCAATACTTATAAAACTATTATATAGATATTCCTAATCTACACATTTAATAAAATATTTATAAGTATTCGTTAAATACATTTAAATATATATAATGTATATGTTGATATTAGTCGAATAATACGGATAATATCTATCGTACAAGTTAGTACAGATATTTTTTGTGCAAATAATGTAGATATTATGTATATTGGCGAAATTTGAATGAACGTTGTATAAAAAGTACTAATATTGAGCCATCTAACAAAAAAATAGATATCTGAATTTAAATATTGATGTGGTTACTTCAAAATTATTAAAGTTACTTACTAATTAAAGTTAATTACTAAAGTTTTATTATTCATTATTTGATGCTTCATTCAAATGATTAAAACACATGCAATTTCAAATTATAAATGAATGTAAGCTGTGGTATAAGAATATGTTGTAATCAAAATACCATTTATTAGAAATCAGTAAAATTACAGATATTTATTTCAGCTAAAATATCATAAAGAAAGTTTTACGTAATCAGTTTCGATTAATTAATGTCTAGATTTATGGCCAGCAGCAGCTTATTTTGTAATGAGGGTGTTAAGGACTATTTAAAAAATTTCAAACTTAAAGGTTTTGAGTATTATCATATATTCGTTTTCAATCATGTCAAATCTAAAGTTCAAACTCTTAATTTTAAGTTTTTGTAATTAACAGACATTTAAACGTAGGATCATTATAATTTAAGGCGCGATATTAATTTATCAGAGTATTGATAATATTTCATTATATTAACGTTCAATCACATTTTCAGTAATACAATTTAGATTTTCATCTTACGTCATTGCACGTTCCAAGATCAAACTTTTATTTATGAAACGTTTATAAGTTATTCATTTTCAGAGCAATGTTGAGTTATTTCGTTTTTGTAAAAATATACATAGATAGTTATGTTTAATTGAAAAAAAAACTTTTAATGCGAATAATTTGCAATATTTTATAATGCCAGTGCTAATAAATTATGTGCATGTATATCAAAATAACTAATATTGAAGTCTAATCTGAAATTGCATTACCATATGGAATAAAATTTGAGATATTGAACAGAATATGAGACGTCTAGAAAACTTGATTCTCGAAACATGACTTTTCCATAAATATATGTTTGTTGTTTCCATCAACATGTTTATACCAGACAAAATATATAATACTGTCTTCGTTCATGGCATCAGTCTAAAATTTTCATTTGATGGATATATTATGTAGTGGTTTTGTCTCATAGTTTTTTTTTACGAAAAATCTAAATAAAAGACTGGGTAAGACACAAAAACACATTTGAATAGTTATGTTTAAATAAAAATGACATTATAAAATGCACATGTTTTATGTTAGATAAACAAATAAAAAGATAATTCATTCATCTATTAAATTGTAATTGTAGGGAATTATATAAAAATATTTTATATACTTAGAGAATGGAATTTTGTAAAGGAACTATAAATATAATTCCAAAAATTCACTTTTGGTATTTGATTAAATAAAAACACGAATGCCTTGTTTAACCAATAGTCTTCTTCACGAAAATCTTCACTTACTTTACCTATTAAAAATCGACAGAATATGTTGAGTTGATGTAATCTGAAGCATAGAAAATTAAACACTAAGATTTCACTCTTATCGATTATATGAAGGCAGTTTAATACTACTATTTTGTAACCCTAAAGATTTTGCAAATTTATTTTTAAAAACGGAATGCGGTTAAAAAGTTTAATTAGTAAAACAGTTTTAAATATAAATGGAATTCATTTAAATTGTATCAATATATATTTAGTTGTAAAATAAAAAATAATAATAATATTTTTTGTAACCCATTTACATGAAATTTATTCAAATAAAACAATTTTATATTGACGAAAGTTTACAGCGCAATGTATATTAAATCAATAAGATTGAAATTACTGTGTTTAATTTCTCTATGATATAAAGTATGTACATATACATATATGTATATATTAGATTACGAAATCGATTAAATATCAATAATATTTACAATGTTTCTGGATATGCACATGCTTAAAAAGTCAATATATATGAAAGGATTAAAATTGAACAAAGTTGTTAAATATATATACATATAATTCGTTTTATCTTACTTCCGAATTAGTACCTATAGTGATTATAGACGTATTATAATAAAAATGGAGCCTGACACATTTAACAGAATACTGACCATTAACCAGGTCGCTATTTCTAGTCAAGTTATATAATCCTGTTTTCATTGTAGCCTGCGGAAAAAAATTGATGAAACAGCAGTCAAAATCTACTCATTTAACCAGAAAAAGGGGGAAATTATAAAGAGAAAAACAAGAAGAGAAAGAAAGGATAACTATACAACAAGATGACTAACAAAAACAGGTGCACCAAAGGTAAAAGAATGACTGCTTCTGGACAGAAGAGTAAAAAACTTCCTAGAGTAATCTACAATACAGAAAAAATAAAAAAATACCTTAGGTGGAAGAAAATGTTAGTAATCAACCAAACTATACTTGTACATAATAGCAGAGGCCTAGGAAATAATAAGTTTTTAAGTTATGCCTGTGGTTGTTATATGTTAATTGAAGTCGAAATCCAGGACGCAAAACCAAATCAGACCAAAAGAAAAGATCAATTTCAACATTTCTATGATATTCAACAATTTGAAATGTAAATTTTTCTATAAAACTGTAGTGTAAATGTATTGATTAATAGTATAAGGGCTTGGTAAGTTGTATACTACGTATCTGATGTATGTTATATTAGTGTATATTGATTTAAATATATATGCTATATTCTTTCACACACCACTCATCTCATTGTAGACGTCTTGATCGATATGTGGCGCTCAAGGAAATCAAATTGGATCAGAACGAAGGCGTTCCATTTACCGCAATCAGAGAAGGTAAAAATCCCAAAATTTAAAATTTTTATACATATTTAATAAAAAATATTTAAGTAATATTTCTACAAAGAAATAGTGAGAACCTAATGTTAATGTTAATCTAACTGTAAGATACTTAAAAATAATAACTTATATAAAATATACGAAATATAATTTTATTAATTATCAACTTAAATAACAATAGTTCGATCTACAGTAAGAAGAGATTCATTTATTTGGCCCATTTAAAATTGCTTTTTAATTTTTATTTTGCATGCATATATTCTTTTTTATTTTTGAACAGTGATAAGTCATATTATTGTTTATTTATTGATAAAACATTTTCTTCTATTTGTGTATGTATTAGGTTTTAAATAATTAAGAATGGCATATTACAATACTGCTTAACTTTAAATAGTCATTAAGCAAATGAAAATATATTAATTAAAGTAAGATATATCATCATATAGTAATATGTATATTTGGCACATTAATGTGGCACTCAATGTGACAGACATTTTTACATTCAAGAGTGAGTTAATAATTTTGGAATGATAATAATGGCATGAGATAAGTAACTGATGCAACATTATCTACAATGTCGACAGAAGTATGTTCAACAAATATTAAAATATGATTTATAAGGATATCGCAACATATTCCATATTACTTTGGTACTTAATTACTTAATTACTTGAAAACTTATATCCTTTAATATTAGTGCATTGATAAATATACTATAATAAATCGATATTTTCAGCCTCTTTACTACGAAGTCTCTGTCATGCCAACATCGTCAGTCTCTTAGACATAATTCATCTGGAGGACAACTTGACGTTCGTTTTTGAATATCTGGTGAGGATAAATAAGTAGCATATGAAGCGTAGGAATTTTTGCGTAGATACATATTTAATATGTCTTAAAAAAAGAGGAATGCTATTCTATATAAGTTGTGTTCATCTTAATTTGGGATAATATTCTTTTACATACTTCCTAATATACGATTATACAATAGATGTAATAGCCCGTTTTATTCTGTACATAATCGTAGAACATAATTTCAAAAAGAGTTTTTGAGTTGGGTCTGCATGAGAACTTTTTTGGTGCACAGTTACAACTATTAAATTAACAATTATATTTTTAAAATATATATGTATTTCATATATTATATGATTTTTTACTTTATGTATTTTGACAAATACAAATACAAATATTTTTGTATTTCATGATATTTGTAAATTTATCAAAAATTATTCTGTCATAAAGACCTATTTTTCCGCAGTGTCCAATTATTTATAACTTCTAAAACAATGACTAATTAAAAAAATAATAATTAAAATGTGTATACAAAAGTTTTTTTATCTTTAAAGTAAATTTATTAAACTAACAAATATAAATTTAATATAAATTATGCACAAAATATAAGTTGTGTACAAAATACATGATACATATTATATGGTGTGAGCAACAAATAGTTGGAAATTAAGCCTCAATAACTCGTAAATAATGAGCCGATTTGTCTGGAATTTCGTACTAAGAAAACATATAAAACAGTTGTTTATCTGGAAACGACATCTTCAACATATAAATCTATATGCTTGAAATTATATTTCATTAAAATCTATAATAAAAAATGTATACTAAATTTCACAATTAAAGTTTATATATTTAACCATTTTATATAAGCAATGCGTTTCAACATAGTATCATGATAACTATATTTAATGAAGATTAAAAACTACAGATTTCAATTTTTTTCTTCTTTGGTATAATCATTACTCAATAATAAGAGCTTGTGAATTTAAAACAGAGATTACCTAAGTACCACATAAAACTTCGGCACAAACGAATTAAGTAATTAACACTTAATTAGGTTTAAAAAATGATTAAAAACAATTTAATTGCGTTTATTAGAAAAGGTTACTAATGAGATTAGCATTTCCCAGAGTCCTTGTTCACAGAAAATGTGTGAAAAATATTTCATCTTCTCCCTCATTGCCTTTGTTTAAAATAAAGTCTTATGAAAAATGCCGTGTGGAATCTTGCTTTGCTTCATGGAACACATCACTAACGATACAAATTAGTGAATAAAATCTAAATTTACATTTGATAATATAAATTTCGGTTATATTAATGTTATTGAAATTTAATAACATATTTCGATTTTTACCATTTTTAATATGCCACTTAAAACTTACAAATATTTACTTGTTTATTACAACATGTCAGACAATCGCCATATTATATGATACGTTATTATGGTTAAGTTTCCAAGGCCTTTGTGTCACAACCTACAGATCTTTTCTCGTACTCTCTTACGTTCTCACTTATAACTTCAGCAATTTATTTTCTTCTTCTTTGAACAGGAAGTGGATCTCAACGAGTATATGGAAGACCACCCCGGTGGATTAGTTCATTGGAACATCAAGGTAAGACAGACATTTTAAATATGTTCGGATCATCTTCAGATTTTAGTAAAAATGTTGTAGAAGCAAGGGAATAAGATGTGGATGTTCTCTATTTATGAGTTTGAAATTTTATTAATATAATGTGCGCAAAATGTATTTGAAATGCAGTCAAATAAAGCATAATATGCTTATACTGAATTTTCTGCTTTAAAGAACAATGTATGACAAATGTAATGAAATTGTTATGATATTATAGATACTAAAACTAGACATATTGGATTATGATCGACTGTATGGAATAATTTTCCCGATACAAAGTGACATACAATTATACAAAATTGCCATATTTTATTCATAAGAAAATGATTGCCTCAAAATTGAATTATTTTTGTATACAGTTAACTATTAAATATACATTAACTTCATTGATACATGATTTGTATGTTATACATCAATATAATTAATTAATTGATGTAGGTATATGTGAAGAAGCTTTTAGGGACAACTTATATTTACTAACAAAGATAAAATTCTACAATATCGAATTTTTGTGTAAAACGGACTTTTCTGAGTTTTTAATGATACGATATTTGCAAATTTGACACAGTTATTGATCATTTAGAAAAAAATACATTTAAGAAATGTAAATAATCATTACTGAAAACGTTATTGAAAGACTATAGTAATAATTACATTTCTCACTATTCAGTATTATTCAGTATTCGTATTTCCATTTTCTAGAAATTGTATATATATATATAAACTGTTAGTCGGAGTGCAAATATATTTTACAATATAAATTATTCGAAAAATATCAATAATTGAAAAATATTGAAAATATATAACATATACTATTATCAAGAATTATCAACAACCAATTATTGATAATTTATTCTCTCCTCTCCTCTCCTCCCCAGCTTTTCCTCTTTCAACTTCTCCGAGGGCTTAACTACTGCCACTCTCAACGAATACTCCATCGGGACTTGAAACCGCAAAATCTTCTAGTCAGTTGGTGTGGAGAACTTAAACTTGCCGATTTTGGTAATTCTATCCTTTATTTTTTTCAATTTTAAAGTTGTCTATTTTACGTCAAATATAAACAAATGCAGAAAACAGCTGTTGCCATAGCTCTTTGCGTGAAAAGTGGTGAGATTTAAAATATTTAAATGGAAATTTATTAAACGAAAGAAATTTTTTAATTAAGTATTTAACCGTTTGTGTTGTTCCAGTATCAATAAATAAGTTCCACTTACATTTATTGCTTTTTACTTTAAATTTTACCGAATGATTAAATTTAGTTATCTTATAACTTTTATTATTTGAAAGTTATTTTCTTACTATACTGATTTTTTAATATTTATAACACGTAAACAAAAGATACAAGTATTTATATGTATACGTTATTAATATCAATGGAGGAAATAAATGCTCAGAATCTACAAACCGTAGGCGAGAATAAACGTTTAGATTCTACTGACAATAAATACGGCTTCTCCAGAGAATGATTAGATAAATATGTATTATATATACATTGTCAAAAGATGTTGCCATAATTTCTATAATCTGTATTTCAAATTTAATATATTTAATATTTATTTGTACATATATGTATATATATATATAAATACAAAAAATATATTAATTTCCAATTATGCAATTTTTATTTACAAAACTGCAAAATAAACTGACAATAACTCAAAATTCAATGCTTGAAGGAATTTTAAACATAAATTTTCACATTTTAATCGAAGATTAAAAAACATCGAACCCAGACAGACATAATAAATAACAGTTTGGGAATAGCCTCCGGCTAGATGCAATATGTTACTGCATCGTCGGTGATTGGACTTAACTATAAAGATTAATTCGCTTCAAATGTTTTTAAAGAGAAGTCCATCCAAAAGCGCATCTGTAATAGCATTCCTGCTGGGTGTTTACCTTAATTTTAGTACATTTTTATGATATAAGTATGTACAAACACACCAATACACACATTCCAAAGATGTAAATATCCTGAGGCAATGGAAATTTGAGAAGAACTTCCACATTTAACTGCTTCACAAGAGACTGTTTTTTTTCGAAAAATGAGATTAGGCTTTTTTCATCAGTATTTCTCTCTTTAACATGCGTAAATATCTGAATTAGTAAAAATGTTAAAGTTAAAGTAGACAACTGTAAATTGCGGACATAGTGCGTATTCAAATCAAAATAGCGCTAAGAATTTTTTCATCTATTATATCGCAATGACAACATTAAAATTACTATACAAGTCTTCAAATTTAAGTAATGTTAAGTGCCAATAATTTGAAATTAGAATTGGTTAATTGTCACTACTATTTTTTTCATCTTAACAATCTGCACATGAAAGGTAAAATAATAACATGGATTTAAATAATATCATAGTCAGAATTCACATTCAATGATAAAACTTGCAGAAGATAAATCTAAAAAAACGGATTGTCTACATTAATTACTCTATTTATATGCTGATATCATAATGTAAATTGTAAAAATAATTACTGTTAATTTCACATAGCTGGAAAATTTGATCTTAATACAGAGATAATTAAACCTTAAAGGTAAATACGGGAAATAATTTTCTAATAAAAATCCATTAGAAACTATACACTGGGCAAATATTTCAACACAACACATTTTAAACTGGTTAATCTATTTTGGGTCGCAGTAGATTGTCAAGTTATATAGTAGTGATTAAATCACATCTATATACAAAGATAGTATTCCAACCACTTGCACTATGTTTTGTACCCTCTCTAAATATTTTTAAAGTTAAAGCACGGAATATACCAAAGTGCGTATAAGTGGGCGATAAAATGACTATAACGCTTTCTATTTATATAAGTCGTGAAAAAACATTGACAGCTCTCCATAATATTCGGTATTTGGAGATAATACCCATGGATTTGGATAAAATCTTAACCACACTTTATGGGATTAATTCTTAGCACTATTTTCTATTTTTGTGCGTGCATCTGGGTAGGCACGAGTATATAACATCATTCATTATTTGTATATTGGGCCAATATAATTGCTGTGTAATTGAAAAGTACAGATTATATATAGCAGCCAACGATGGTTATATAAATTATTGACTGTTGTAATGTAAGTTTGTTTATATGTATAAATAAGTGAATACCAACTCGTGAATCCGATGTAGGTAAGAATCTTTTATAGGATAATATTATACGCATAGGTATGCTTGCAATCACGGGAACATTTTGGCAATGCGCATAAACTATTGATAAGTTTTTTGTACATATTTAAATATTTCAATATATGAATACATGAATAAATTTTAAATAATAATATTTCAAAGTTATAACATTATACAAATTTGTAAGCTGTCTATTTCACAATATTTATCACAATCTCGATTAAAGATGTCTTTTATAGTTTTTAGCGTGTATTATATAACATAATATACACTAAACAGATGTACAGAAATATGTACTTGTTGAAATTTTCACAACACCCACGTCTCATTTCCCGTAAATTTTACAGCTGTAGCGAAAATCATAGCCAAATGTACTACTATACTCGAAAATATAGTGTTGTCTAATTTAACTATAGGATACGAAACACGATGATCAGACTGAAAGCTTGCTTCTTTGCCAATTTATTGAGCCAACATATGTTCTATACTAATTAGACTTTGAGGAAATTTGTATTTGGAAAACTATTCAGTTAGTTAAACTTCCTAAACATGGTTGCAAGATTTGCGATATTGGGATCATTATTTATATATACTTTAAAACATTTCAGACGGTCATTAAGTACTGATTTATAGCTTACACGTGCACAGTCAACCTATGTTCAGTTAGTTTGCTGTTTCCTTATCTACCAATATGCATAGCATGTATTAAGAGTAAAGAAAGGGGTTAAACAAGGGTTGTTGAAAGAAAAGCTAATGAATGCCTAAATTCCTATTTTCAGCGTAATAAATTCCCGCGTTCTTCGTGTCAGTAAATTCTTTCAACCTCAGGTATAATAGAATGCTATTTTAACTAACAACATTTTGTACTCGATTTGTGCACGCGTGACCATTCAAATAGAATGCTAAATTAGACATTTACTTCGAATAAATAAACCATACACTGCAACTGCAGACGAGCAGATCATAAGGAACATATCCTAAATTGTTATTCAGCCCCATATACGTACGCATGGCATGTTAAGTTCAGGCAGAGATCAAGTAAATACCAATACATTTTATTGAGGAATTCCATTCCACATTGTACGTTTTATATTTCATACAAAGGTATGATGGATGATATATATTTACTATATGTCTTCATATGATCGATCATATACGTTTCACATGCCTTCATTAATTACGCAAAATTTTGCTCTAGCTTCGTAATTACATGATTATTCCAACTACATTAAGGCACATAGTTGACTTTGTTATTTCATAAGAAAGTACTGTGGTGCTATTTGTTCTAATTATAATATAAAATACATGAATTTTTGCAAAATAGCATTTCCTGATTACTTTTTTATATATTTACACTATTAATTGGTGTGTAAGATCATTAAAACTTTATTTCGGTATTTAGGTTAGCAGACTATAATCACAGCTGGCAATTATACTATCCACTGCAAATCGATATCCTTGTCCACGTCCCTATCAATATTAATATACAATCAATTAAATTCCTAGACGTAACATTTGTTCAGCTGTCAGCCTTTTCAAGGTATAATTTCCACTAGTAAAATTTGTTTATACATTGTTAAAATTCTTAATTTGAAACTTAACTATACGTGCTTGTGATATAATGCAGAGTATTATATATGTTACATTTGTACATACTATATATACAATTGCGAATATGTTATCAATTAAATGTGTCTCTTCTCATTGTAACCCTGATCTAAAATAAAACATTATTATAGAAATTATTATTCATAAAAACATCTATCCGTGTAATCGCTATGTCTTTTTATGAATAGTAATATTTAAGAGATTGGTAAACATTTATATTTTAGATAGCATTATTTTTATTAATTTTATTATATATATATATATATTACAAAATAATTTGATATCTCTATGGAAACCTTTCTAAATTTTAATTTAAGAGATCCATGTTGAATTCTTACTAGGAACATAAAAAAAAATGTTTACCTCAAAAATTATAAAAAGTAGATTTTTTTAAGTGGTTTTATCTTACGTAAAATTTCAGAGGTACATTTTACAATACTTTGATAATTGTAAAGTTCATATTAATATTTTACTTTCAAATGGTCTGTACATGTGTTGATAAAAAAATGCAATTTTAGATTAAATGAGTCCTTTTTGCCATATTTATATATCAACATATCAACAAAACCTTTCTAAATTAAAAGTTTTGAAAGTATCCATAGAGATATTGACTTAAAGTTTTTATAATTTGATATTTTATTGTTCATAAAAAATGTAGGCCACATTATATGAAATAGAATTTTAGATTGGTTTTACTTTTATAAGGATCCCAGAATTTATTTTGAAGCCCTATCGTATGATTTCTCATGTAATTTTAAAACAGTAGCAGGAAAATCGAGCTTGCAGAATTTTGATGTCTAAACATTTCCATGTATATTCTGGACTCTGTTTTTTTATATTCTACTACAATATTTATTGGTTAATATTTGCTAATAACAATTGAAAGTTAAAAGATATACATGTTACAAATATGTAGTCAGCAATATGAAACAGAATGTTTTGTATTTATTTAATATCGAACTAAATTAAAAGCAATATTTTCTAATACTGACTATGTAATGTAATTTTTAACAGGCAAATTCGAACTGCTGAGTGGATGCCAGGTCCTTTTTAGCTAGCAACAATATCGGTATATTTGGCGTCTCGCGTCAGCTCCATATACACTCATAGCTCTGTTACCTCGATCGTCTCATTTATCCAATCAGGTCTGGCCCGGGCCAAGTCTGTCCCCTGCCACACCTACTCGAGTGAAGTGGTCACTCTCTGGTATCGACCTCCTGATGTCCTCATGGGTGAAACAGACTACACGACTTCTTTGGACGTTTGGTGAGTCCTCTTCTCTTCTGCGAACTCTTAGAGAGAAAATTGGGTAATCGAGGAATATTAAAATGAAATAATTTCATAGATTTGTCAAGTTGTCATTATAATTTTATAAAATTTATCAGTCAATAAACTAGACATATTATACAAATGAGCAAGATAATATACTTTTTAAACACTGGATGATATCTATAATAATAACAATTCAATCAGTTAAAAGTATACATATGTTGATAATCTGAAAAGTAAAATATAGTTTAACTCAAAATGTTTAAATATTGAGATAAAATAGTTGGACAAATCACTAACGACAGACTGTACGTTTCCTATTGACTATTATTTTAAAAGGAGACGGCATTTATTGAAATACAAAAAGACATGGTATATTGATATAAAAACATTCAGAATATGGTGATATATATTTTGTACAAAATGTGATTTTAATGACAAAGATTGGGTATCTGGATAATACTATAATTATAGTATAAAAATGTGTTTCTATTTATAACACAATAATATGCATTTAGAAATACACTACGTTTATTTCATTATAGACCAAGTATTTCAAAAGTCTATTCCCTGTGTTTCGTGGAATTCATTATTTAATATTAATAATTCCAAAAGTAGCTTAAATCAACTATTTATTAATTTATTTTAAAACGATATTCTATCGAATTTTCGCAACAAAACGTTCTTTTTACAAATATTTAATTTAATAATATTTTGTTTATTGTAGTCATAATACTTATAAGTTGAATTAATGGATTAATTCTTTTGGGAAAAAAATATCTTGCAGCGTATCTCTTTTCTTATTCAACAGTCTAAAACTGCTGATTGAAACGGGAAATATTTGATAAAAATGAAGTATTTTCTTCTTGTGTTGGCTTAGTAGGCTTGTTAAAAATTGTCTTTATAGTTTCTGACATTTAATTTTACATTAATCTATTTAAGGGAAATATTTGCCAACGTTTGTTTACTTAATTGGCATGTTTGTGTAAATGACAGATGAATGATATTGATTTAAGTAAATAAACATAAGTTTGTTTTTGAATGACACTAGTACACTGTTTACTTAAAGAAAAGAAAATATATTTGCAAATGTGCAAAAGTCTATGTAGATGAAGAGTACTTAAAAATGTTTATTGGTCATGACAGAACACAATCTTTAATTGAGTAAATTTTCTAAAATATTTTGTTTACCGATTAGAAATTAGTGGTATATTAAATATTTCAAAACAAATGTTTAAGTTCATTTATCTTAAATTTTAGTGTTTTATTTACATGTACAGCATCATACGACGTCAGTATTATCTATGAATAAATAAAATAAGATAATAATTAAGAATACACAATACGTACGATAGAAGTACAGATTTTGTATATAAATTTTGTATATAGATTTTGTAAATGACATTTTTAACTCATAATGAAAAAGAAACTGATAATGTGATTGGTGTGCAGAAAAACTTGTTTGTGTGTGTACTACACTGATTGGAATATATACGTAAAAATAAAGCAATAAATAGGCCGACTATTTTTTTAGTAAAACTGAGTATAATACTTTAGATTAATTATAATTTATAATCGTATATTGAATACAAAAACACAAACTTGTCAGAATATATATATATATATATATAAGCAGTATTAATAATGAAAGTTGATACGAAACTTTTAACGAAACAATTGATTGGTTTTGTCCTTCGCGAGTAACACTGTTTTTCAGACATTTATTTTTTTATATGAGTAATCAAGGAAACATTGAATTTATACTTTGTGTGAAAATATTGAAAGTATTCTCACTATTGTTATAATACATACTTCCTAGTTACTTCAAGCAATAACTTGGTAGTTTTTAAAAAGGAGACTATCTAAATTACTCTTATGTAGTTACACCATGAGTTAATTTTTTTCAGGGGTGTTGGATGCATCTTCATCGAAATGTTCTCTTGCAAGCCATTATTCTCACAAGCTTCAACAGCGGATGAACAACTTTCACTTATCTTTCAGGTAATAATGATGAGATTTATTTACAACAAGCTTGTTCCCATTTGTCATATTCAACTATTTAACTGTATAACTACATATATATCACATTAATCGAATTTTAATGTCCTCTAACAAATATTAATTTCTTGACTTCATATTTCTGATATCAACTATTTCCTCTTTCATCGATTCCTCTTTACATATTTTCTTCTCATCTCCTCTCGTTTCTCCAGCTAACTGAATCTCCTGCAAGCACACCATCAGACCAGAGTGCACAGGAAGGTTCCACCACCTCCTCAGATGATTTCCTCTTCTCCGCGTCTTCCTCCTCTTTCTCTTCCTCTAAACGGAACCTTGTTAACTTCCAAGATATGGCACCCGAGGTGGCAGTTCTCTCTAGAGAAGTAAGAGATCTAGCGTCCTGTTTTCTCCAGCGATCTCCCGAGGAAAGAATAACTGCCAGCGAGGCTATGAAACACGCATACTTCACCGATGTTCCGATGGAGGTGCATCGTCTGTCAAAAAGTTAGTCTTTATATCATATTTTTCATTTGAATTATATTAGATATAGTTTGTACATTTTTCTTTTTAATTTAGTAATATTTCAATTTCTCATTTTTTTTCAATTTGACTAGTTCATTAGTTTTAGAAGTTTTCGTAAATTTTACAATTATAGATATATAGATAGTTAAGTAATGTATTATTAATTTTATAGTGTTATCATAAATGAATATTACAACGATATGATGTAGGTATTTTATAATATTATCTATTTATATTTTATTTTTACCTGTTACTAAATTTCTCCATTGTGATGCTATTACAATTTTTTAATGAGAATTACCTAAATTACAGTTTTCTGTTTATTTATTTTTTATAATTTGTACTTTTATATTTTGAAATATAACACATTTCATCGCTTCTAGAAATTCGTCATGGTACATACCTATTGGTATACTTATTTTAGTACTTCCTATTATTTTTGTATTTATTTATTTTAAGTTTATTAAAATGTCATTATATTATTCTTTTTGATTACCGTTAATGATATTATACTTATTAAGTTTGCTTTTATGAAAATATGAGGTATTTATACCTGCTACTTAACAGACCACAATTTATAATTATTTATATTTATTTAACAATAAATTAACATATTATTATTATAAAATTTTAAATTATTTTCTTGTAAACATTTCAGACGCATCTATTTTCACAATCGATGGTGTCACCATGGTTCCTGAAATCCATTTTCGCCCATCGGCCAGTGAGCCAGAAGCACCCTGTGAATAAGACAACATTGATCTTTCTCCTATTGGCAGAATGTATACACGTGATATTACGTCCCATTTCGTTTCTACCAATTAGGTAGCTCTGTCATCTACCAATAATATTTTATGTATTTACAGTACCATGGGAAATTTCATGTTATCTGTTAAAAGATGATTTTTATACATAATGTACATATTTCGTGCAATTTATTTTTTCATTACCTAACAAATAAACCGTTCATTATTTTCATTTGAGACTATAAACTACTCCAAGAATTGTATTAATTATAAAACTTTAAAATTTAGAAAAATGAAGTCTTTCCGCAATTTTATGCTCTAACAAATAGACTATTGCACATTTCATTTTTTATTGCGTTTAAATTGATTGATAGATATGTAAATAATGAATAATTGTCAAACATATGAGTTGTAATTTTATATATTTTATGAAGTTTGTAGATACTAATTAATATACATAAATTTCAAAATAAAAATACCCTTGACTTACATATTTGTATAAATAATGGGATTATAGGCACTTACAGCTAGCAATTTCATTTGGAAATAATCTATATTTCATAACTAATGCAAACTTCTGTAAGTACCTTTCTTGATAAGATATTATTTTAAATCCCTGTATTTTATTCAATATGTTCGCAAATAGTTTCCATGAATAAAAGTTATAGATAAAATATCTATTATTAATTATTCTTTTCTATATTTTAAATTAATTACATATAGCATTATTTAAATATTTTTCTCATTGCGATTTTTGTCTTATAGAAAGAGCTTAACAATTGGGTATACATATACATACAGTAATATTTCACAAATAAGATAGGCAATTCTAGAAATGATCAAATCATTTTAATATATGTAGTTATAATTGTATAGCTTAATTTACAAGAAGTATACATTATATTTATGTAAAATTACACCATTGTATATACATTATATATCAATTGTATTATTTATATGTGTTATGAGTTCAATCTATCCCTTCCAAATCAAACTTTTTATTCAATTAATCTAAAAAAAGTGTTTTCTAATATAAATTTCAAAACTGCGTATGCTAAGAAAAAATAAGCATTCATAGATGTATTAATACCTTGTATATCATTACTTTTACATTATATTAGTAGAACAGAAATTAACACATTTATGATGGTCTGAGTCGGAAATATTTTTTTCTATTGGCTGTTTGCCTGATTGCATATTTTTATTCCAGCAGACATATGATAAAGCTCGTTTGATGTTTTATTGTACATGAATGGCACCCTGTCATAATAATTAATAGAATTACGACGGTTGTACTCCACTGACTAAATAAAATGTATGCAGTGCAATCCATGGTTTTGTGGAGTATAAATGTAATAAAATCAACATTTCATTATTTCTTTATTGTTTTTATAAATAACATGCAGTAATGTATAGAACAATTCATTTTCGGAATTTTTCGTCTTTTCTAATGATAAATTTCTCTAAGACTTATAAACATGCACCATTACACACATGTATATATTTCTATCTTTACTTTAGTTAAGATGTTTTAACGTGACTTGTCATCAAATTGGCAAAATCAATATTCTTAGACAACAACATTTCATTCGACTTATAGCGTCGAAGAGTTTCTTGCACTTCTGTATTCTTATATTTATATATAAATATATGTATATATATAAGTATACATATATATATACGTATCCCGGTTGTTAATAAACATATTTGTATGTAATTATAAAGTACATATTTTTATATATTGTAGTATATAATTAGTATTTATGTAAACATTTGTATTACATATAGACATAGTTAATTACAAAAATAAATTTTTAATATATAAATTTTATTTTGCCTTTTGCCTTTTTAAAACGATAAAAAGATTAATATATAAATAAATATAATGCTCTTTTAATTCCCAACACTTGATTTGATTTAGTATAATTCAAATAAAACATGTGTAAGTTATTATATTGAAATTATAAACTATAAATGTTTGCAGCATTGTATAATTAGTTATAGTTATAGCTAATCTATTTTTTATAAATTTTATTAATAAAAAAATTAAATAAGTTTCATATAACAATAAGAACAAAAGTATTATTTAAACACGTAAAATTCACTATATTTATACACGAGCAGTAATTTCTCAGTCATCATTACTACCATTAAAATAAAAGTCCTATTCAATGTAATGAGTTTTATACTATTCTCTATTTCTCTAAAATTTGCAAAAATATTTACAAGGACTACTGTAATACTATAATATTTAAAGTAGCCCTTGAATATTAACTTTTTTCTACAATGTCATAATTTTTTTAAAGTTTATTCATATCTTTATATACCTAATGTACTTGGCGTTGTATTTCTGGTTTTCGTAAATTTATAATGAAATATTTTTTAAAAGATACAAAAAGTATATAAATAAATCATACCAGTTTTTGACATGATTTTCTCAATTTTCTAAATGTAACAGTTTTACAAAGATACAATTAGCTACTTTTCAATCATATTATATTATTTCAATATACATAATAGACATTTTAAGGTTATTATTGTATACATTTTTGCACTACTGTAAGTAGTAAACCAATTATTTTATGAATATTGTGTCTTTGATTTTAGGTCTAAATTTATATGACGATTACTACTTTTTAAATACCCATATAATATATTTGCTACATCTATTGTTTTCATATATGTACATATATATCAAGTAAACTATAAAATATACGCAAGTCTACACTCACAAAATCCAAACAAAACTCACAAATCAAAATAATATATTAACTATGACAAACTATTTTTATAAACTTTTTGAACGAGCAAGGTATTTAAATACAAATAACCTTATTATTAAATTACCAGCACTACATTAAATTATTTGATAATATATAATCTTAATATATGTACGAGTATATACTTTTAATATTTGTCAACAATTAATAGTAAAAATAATAAAATAATACTAATTTAAAACAGTTATGTACTATTCAAATATATAACATTTTAGGTTAACAAAATAAATGGCACATTTAAAAGTACGAACTTTAATCAAAATTCCACTCAATACTTTAAATACATACTCTAAATGACTTACAGGAGATCAAAATAGATTAATTACCCTCAGACACTTAATACAAGTTAATATATTCCATTTATATGTACTTACTTCAAGAAATTACGCTGTCCAATGCTTACATTAAACTGTAGACGTTCGATTTTCTTCAGGAAAAAGAAAGAAAGTCAATACTAAAAATACTAAGATGTAATTAAATCTATTTGCATATATATTTAACATCATATTACTGCGCGCATCTATATGCATGCGTTCAGTGTTGACAAGTCGCTGAACTAATTTGACTTCAGTGCATTCCATCTTCTCCCAGCTGTAACTAAATTACGGTTTGTTCGATCTCCTCTTTCTTCCTCTTATACTTTCTACAAGTTATATGGGTCCATTGCGCGCGATCTTCTTTCAACTGTGATCCGATGGGATGGGCAAAAGAAAACTCAGCCCTCTACACTAAATTATAGAGTTAGTTTCTAAAATTACGAAGAAAAAAGTGTGCTGTGTGACTGATGGAAATGTTTCAGAAGAGTACTTTGAGTCCCTTGGTTACCTCATTAAACTCATTTAGAATTTCTAAATTGTTGACGTTTTGCTTGAAATAGAATGAGAGAGAGAGAGAGATGCATTAAACAAGCATTTACCTTCCTCCCAATTCAGTGAAAAATGTCTTGCGTATGGTGGTCAACTCAAGATAATATGGGGGACGAAACAAGACAAGCACTTCCGCAAACGCTAGAGCTGAGGACAAGAGAGTTTGAACAAACTTGTGCTTCATTAACCCGCCTTTTAGAGGAAATTGGAAAGTTTTGCGGCGCACTACTAGCGCCCATATAAGGAGATTCGTATATAGTTCTTGACGATTGAATACCGCGTAAACTTTCTCACGAACGGAAAAGTCCCAGTCAGTCCCAAATCGATTTTTAATTCCCTCTGCGCGAAAACTACAACTATGCTGTTTGAAAATCGCATCTGAATCTTACTTTATACTGTAGCTTTCTTGCATTTGGTGCAATATTCCGCATGGAATATTTTAGTATTTACATAGATTTGTGGACAAGCCCCCAGAGAACAGTTTAAAAAACAAGATCAGGCGGCGTAGAAGCTATAAATTTATATATATATATAGGATTTTTGTGATAATCTGTATACACGACGCAGGAGTATTTATAAATAGTGCAACATAGGGGCATCGTTTGCCAGAGATTGAGTCTGATTCTGTTGTGAAGCTTATAGATCAAACTTGATTGTCATATCAGTCGAAAGTTGACTTGACCGAGCTAGCTAAAGCAATTTGTCTCTCTGAGCTCTACCTAATTGTCAGTTCGATTGGCAAATCGAATACTGTCTCCATCAATTTATTCTCTCTTGTTAGAAAGTGTCCGCTAAATTGTGTTACTTACATTTTATTCACTTATTTATTCAGTTGACCCATCATAACAGCCGCTCACTATTTGTATGTATGTATGTATGTATAATCTGGTAAAGTTATTGCGATAGTGATGGTCATATGCAATCATCATACATATATATGTGATATTCGACTACGATGCTGGTCGTGGTTAGTATATAACTACTCAAAAATGTGAAAAAATAAGGGAAGTCTACTCAAGGGGTTGCAAATAGTCAACCAGATCTGAATTAGTTTAGTTAATGTTGAACATTTTATGAACAACACGATTTAATCGTTTTAGAAGGAAGAGAACTGTTGAACTAGAAGCTTGCACAAATTATAAAAAGCGTTTTTAAATGACAGATTTCTAAGAAATAGTTTCAATATTATTCATATTATTAAATACTTTTATGTCATATGCGAAAAATCTGTCTTCTCTTAAAAATTTAATAATATCAAACGTTTATTGTGTTTACTCAGAAATATCTATAAAGAATACATTGACGGCAAAAATAGATTACTATAGTATACTCGTAAAGTTTACTATAACATTGTATTTACTATATAGTATAACTATTAATATAGTATATACATATTAAATGGATATGTATCCGCTTGCTTTTCACAAATACATTTAGGGTTTAACATGAAAATGTAATAATGAAACGAAGCTTAGTTATGTTTAAGAGAATAATTAAAAATAGTGGGTGATCGACTTGATCAAAGAGGCTTCGATTTTCCCTTTCATTGTACTAATTATTTTCATATATTCTTTTCCCCTGTCATTTTTAGATGTATAATAATTGTACTATGAATAAAATGAACTATTATTATTATTCTAATTCTTCTTCTTATTATTATTATTAAAGTATATATTGAATGTGTAAATGAAGGATATGTAGGATATTTAACAATTATTTTAAGTGTTACATTCATGAAATTATAGATATGTGTATGTAAGACATATAGTATTACATTAATCACGTACATTTTAAATTGATCGTGTTGAGTTGTAAAACATTTTTATGCAAAAATTATACAGCATTGAATCGATTCAAGAGCAATAATAAATACTCTATAAATGAATTAATCGGAGTTAAGAATAATTGCTTGTCATATAATTCATTGTTTCAATTTATAAAGTTTCTAAAAAGAGCAAATTTGTACTCTGAAACAAATATACAAGTTCATACTTATTATCTATTTGTATATTTTAAGGAAATTATTTTCAGAAATCACTTCTAAAGGTAGATAAAATATTGTAATAAACATAAATATTCATTTCACACTAAAGATTATTTTACGCTAAATGTAATATGCTAGATCGATGGAAATAGATCTTCATTGAAAGATCTAAATTGCTGATAACGTCATCGCGTAGTTCACGAAAAATTAAAAATTGTCTTTTATGTCATGAACTTTTATTAAAATATAGATAAAAGAAAAAATGAAATGGATAAGAAAATATACATCAACTGATTTTATCACCTATCATGAAATATTCTGATGATGTTATTGATTTTGAAGCTTTGCAATAAAGCACGTGGGAATATTTTGATATAGAGAAATGAGGAAATAAATGAAAAATGAGGAATTAGTCAATATTCAAGTAGAGTAATTACTGAGAAATAAAATGATCAAAAAGGACACTGTACAATTCATTCATTATAATTTGTCCTTTGCGTAAAAGTTACTTTACTATTTGGTATTTGGTATTTTGTATTGTAAATGAGTAGTTATTTCACAACAATGAATTGGTCCATTAGAAAAGTTATATTCTGAGCATTTTTATATATTCTCTGCTTTATTCAATAGCTGTTATTCATGTGAGAAGTATACATGTGTTTCAGATATCGAACGATAAAGTAATACTATTATTAGACTATCACATTTTTTAAATTTGAAAATTATTATTTATTATTCATATTTAAGACAGAAAAACAATATGTTTTTCAATTTGAAACAAATCCTTTATGTAAAAAATAATTGTTAATAATTCAGAAATCAATCTATATGGATTGTTTAGTGAAGATACCAATATACCAATGAACAAATACCAAACATTTTATATTATTTATTTTTATTAGTTTTCGCAGTAATGTGTCGTTGTATATTTTAGCATAATATAATGAATGGGGTCTCACTTAAGGATTAGTTCTTGTCCAGTCTCATTACATTAAAATAATAATAAATGTGTTTTAAAATGTACAAAATTTTTCTTCTCTATAATAATCACTAGATGTGTTTCAGTTATTATTACTAAAATATATTTAACATCAACTATTTATAATTGAGTGTAGTGTAGATGTATATATAACAAACATAATATACATATTTTGTGTTAACTAACTGTATGTCCGATATAGACAGAGTTTTGTCTCATTCTAATGATAGCATAATCGAGAATGATGATGGCATCAGATATCTGTATTTAGTAATTAAGAATAACCTATTTAAGGCAAGTTATTAAAAGTAACAAGTTAGTTCTATACAGAAAATATATAATAATGGTTTAAAATAGTTTTCTCCAAATTTGTTATTCTACAATATATTGATACATATCAATTAATGTAGCAAGAAATTTGTATATAATCGTAAAGTGTAACTATACTATTTACTCTCTACACAACGAAATTATTTCTTAACATGTGGAATATTATAGGCATATAATGTTGGTATATTTAATAAAATATATGTATTATCTCAACCAAGGCGGAATTCCATTTCAAGAGACAACAATAAATTTCCAAATAATTTAGGCAAAAAAAGAATTTTGTTTCACAAAAAAAGTGGATATGTGCATTATAATCAACACGGTTGAAAGTAGATTTATGGTGATTATAGAGATTTTGACGAGTAAACTTTGCATCTAAATTATACTTCGTCGTGCGCATTTCTTCTTCCTTAACTATATATTTTCAAAAATGTTGCAGAGAGCATTATACACTGCGCCTTTTATAGAAGTTTCTAGGCATAAATCTGTCTGCCACAATTCTTCACAAATCGTTCCACTCGAAGAAGTTTTAATTCTTTTTTTCTGGCAGTTTAAGACCGCACAAAATAGACAATATATACTAGCAATATAAAAGGTACGTAATCAAGCGTAATAGCGTTGAATATCTTTTTTTGCCGAACACTAGAATAATTTTAAAAAGTGGCCACATGGTGATATATATTTAAGATGCAATATAGAGTATGTTTAACATTAGCACAGATGAGATTGAGAAAAAGGTTTGTCTAATATAAATGTATAGAATATATTTCTGGTTTTTTATTTTTTATTTTTATCAAATTTAAATGTAAAACTGACAGGAAAATATTCGATTTAAATCTAAATTGAGTGAGTTGACAATATTGAAATATATAAACAGTTATATTAAGCTATATACTCGTAAATTGGCAGCCATTCAAAAAGGGGGTTTGAGAGGGTTGCAACTCTGAAAGATTAGGAATTTTTAAGATTATTATAAATGATTAAAAACAGAGAAAATAATTGTATAGGTTATTATCATAAACAATGTATAGGATATTACATAAAAGCAAATATGGTACAATTATTTGTTGTTGTTTTAATCATATCTTATGCACATTATAATATCGCTATTAAATTTTTTATATATATAAATGGATGAACTATCACCCGAAAAAGCAAAGCAAATAACAGGTATGTAATATATATTTTAGAATACTATTATCTATACAATTAAATTTTATTATAATAATAACATTTATATCATCCAATATTACATAATTATTCTTAATAATAATAGTGTTTGTAGTTTGTACTATATAATAGATATTATATTTATGTTTTAATATTTAATTCAAATATTAAAAATTATGTAATCTATAATATTAATTTGTATTTATTCTATAAAAAATAAAATAAGTGCATTTACGGAATTCATACCCACTTCATGTGATTACAAAGCATGCTTTTTGATCACTATACGTTAGTTAGTTAGTTAATGTACCTTTTCAAATGATTAATATACCTCTATCTGCATATATACAAAAATAGTAGATGCGTGTACATATTTCTATGGACGAACAAATTATAGACATTGTCTTTTTTTAATATTTGTTAAGAAAATATTTTGTTCCTCCATTAAATGTATTAAACTCTACTTTTTATAGTCTACATACTCAGTCATTATATTTTAACTTTATATACATACAATAACTAATTAAAAATATAGAGTCGAACTCTTCAACTTAGCATAATATTGAAACTAGTAATTAGGAAGTAGTATATTTTATATATACTACTTCTTAATTACTAGTTTCAATAAGTATAAAACTACCGCTGTAGGTACATACATTCAATAATTATAGTACACAAACATTCTTTGGGACATTTAAGATACTAGTTATTAACTGAGTTTGACAGTGTCTGTTTTTTTGTAATTACCTTGATAAGCGCATATATACCTTCATTAGCAAACTAGACAAAAAATATTTGCATAAAATATACCGTATTAGGCCTATATAATTAAGATTTATTTAAATGCATTCTTGATATAAAAATATCAAATTTTCCAACGCTTTCGTTCCGATTTAGAAGATACGTTCACTGCATAGCCATGACAACCCAAATTTTGATTTTTGCGACCCAACCCTCCCCCACACCGTAGGAAAAAACTTGGTTCGTCCCTGAAATATTAATTTAGAACGCAAATAATATATTTTAGTTAGATTATTAATTCACTATTCTTACATTTTATTTGTATTGTTGCTATAGGTAAATTTTCCAATATAGTTTAAAACGAACGATATTTTAGTTTTGTACGAACGGTACAATATGTAAAGTACAGTAAAATTTATTTGTACTGGTATAAGTAGACTGCAACTTAAGTTTCTAAAATATTTTGTGTATTTAAAAAATGTTATAATTTAAATAAATATGTCAGTGTCACACCTATAAACTAGTATAGTGAAATATATTTATTATTCTATTGCTTGTTGCTGTTGTAATATTTTAGACGCTGTATGATTTAAAATATAATATATATAATATGTATATACTCGTATTGTTACATAAAACCACAGATCATTATTTTTAATAATTCAAGAATTTTGCAAATCGCCGCATTCTCAAATGCAAGACGCGTTTCGCTGTATATCAATGGAGCTCATCGGTAACATGTAGAGTATCAAACCGAGGTCCTCACGAACACTATAACCCCATTGACCACCGGAGCTCGGTCAATTAACAAATAAGACTTTCTAACCATTACGATAAGGCCGTATCACACGAGCTATATTATAATAAAGATCAATGAATAACAATCAATATTCTTATTCAATCTTACTTAAATAAATTATTCAAAGCAAGATTATCTACTGGTTCAAATACGTCTATTTAACAGCACTGCATAACTCAGTCGGTAAATAAACGAGAGAAAACTAGCATTATCAAATCAAAATGACCACCTGATCCACGCATAATTGACATAGATTGTCAAGATTTTATAGTAAAATTTTCTTAAAATTCTAGCAGTAAAAGCTCGTTTTCGATAGCTGCCTGAATAATTGAGACATCAGGAATTTTAAAGGGCCTTTCCTAATTTTCAAATGTTATAATAGATCATTGAAATATGTATTTTCTGTTGCCATCAATTTACAAATGTTTTTTTATTAAAAAAACGATAAAAGTTGACTTGTCATGTCTTATAAGAAATTTTTTAATTAGGCTCTGATTTTTTTGTATTCTTATAATAAATAGTATTAAACGAGCATATATTTCATTATATAAAAATTAGTCTAAATTCTGTATTTTAATACTTAATTATAAAAAATTATGAAGTATAAAGAATGATCGTTCAAAACCATAATTCAATTTTTAATCATTAAAAAGTAATGAAGGCATATTTATTTTACTACTTAATAGTCGTTTACATTAATTGTTAAAATATATTATTTTTAAATGTAGATTTATTAATTAATTTGGAATATTTTATATATTTTGTAGAAGAGATTTTACAATAATCAAATTAAAAAATAGACCAGAATGAATGCAATTTGTATTTTTAGTATATAATTCTTAGCTTTCTAATGATATTAATGATATTTTATAATTATTTATATATACGTACTTATATGTTTATATCTATTTATTAATAAAATAAACGTTCTTCGATCAACCAATGGTTTTTTCATTTTGAAACGCGCATTATTATACATGGATATATTATATTTGGTGAAATAACTTATATGTGCTTTTATTGGAATATACTTGATTACAAAATTATAATACTATGTATTCAACATTTACGCAGAAATATACCTAATTCACAGGATATAAAATATTCACTGACGGCATTCAAAATATATTTGTAATAATAATTACAAAAGTATTGGTTTAAAAACAGTTCTGTTATAGTTATCAGATGTGCAAAATGTAAAAAGTTAATAAGGATCACATTTGGAAAGTTACAGTATTTGAGCATTATTTACACAGTAAATGTTTTATTATATACATACAATACTGTTCCTTTGATAATATTTTAATAGTTAGATAGTATAAACAAACTTCGTGCAATCCTTTAGTTTTTTGTAAATGAGATCACAACTCTTCTAATTGTTCCTCATCATTCTCGTCTTGAATAGAACTCCATCGAATCACCTGTTTCTTCCTTCCATTGTCACTACCACCACCAGCAGCGCACCCACTATCTCTGATTCCATTCTCGGTGCTAGCCAGATTAAGCCAACTCTCCGATGACATTCGCCGTCGATTCGAAATGAAATGAACGACCACGTACGGCAACCCGAATATCAGGATAAGCAGGAAAGCTGCCCCAATCCCTGTCAGCATGGGAGCGTTATCCTGTGTGCTTGAACACAATTTGGGATGAAACAAGGTCACAGGTTGACCAAGAAGTTTCTTCGGATGGGCGCAGCGAAGCTTGGGCGACCCATACAGACCCACGACTGTGACATTTGTGTTGAGCGACCAAGAAATGAAATCTGGAAGATTGAGACAGTCGCATATGAGGGGATTTCCTACTACGTTTACTTCTCTAAGTCGATTCAGATGGCGAAATGCGTCCGGCTCGATGTGGTGAATGTTGCTTCCTGCGAGGTTGATGGTCTCAACGGAAGTTAGGCCCGCGAAGGCAGTAGCAGCAATTGAGGCAATTCTGTTGTGACCCAAATCAAGGTGTACGAGACTGCGAGGAAGAAGATCAAAAAAGACAGGAGCCTCATGGATGGAGCAGTTCCACAGGTTTAGCTCGACAAGCTTCGGAAAGTTTACAAAGAATTGCCAGTGGTTGTTCCGCAAGTAGGGGTAGATCTCGAAGGATTTGAGGCGAATGACCTGCAAAGAATTAGCCAGACGCGTGAACACTGCGCGCCAGAGATTGAGCACCCGGGCCCGAACTGGATTGTCACTAGCGTCAAGGACACGAAGCTCTCGCGTGGACATGAAAGCGCGTGCGTCGATGTTAGAAATCCGATTGTTATGGAGATAGAGTTCCTTCAGCTTAGGGGCGTTGTAGTTAAAGAGAATATGGAGGTTGTTGTGCGAAAGGTCGAGGATTTCGAGATTTTCACTGGCTAACTCAAATTCCGAAAGTTGTGTTATGTTGTTGGAGCTGACATTGAAATGGCGAAGATTGGGTGTCGGTGACGTCATGTTAGTCCAAAGACACTCCATTCGATTCTTGCTAACGTCGAGATGGGTTAGGTTCGGCATGTGATCAATAAATTCTTTGATATAACGGCGGTATAACATATTTCCAGAGATGTCCAGAACTTTTAGTTGATGTAATATCTTTCCATTCAGTTGTACCTTTACTATCTCATTAAAGGCAATATTGAGGGTAGAAAGATACTTCAAGCGAGAAAACATTTCTTCCGAAATAGTTGACAACTTATTGTTGGACAAATCAATCTTACGCAATACAGGTGGAAAGTATTCTGCTTTTATGAAAAAAATCTTATTAAAATTTAAGTTTAGCGTCTGTAGGTTCCTATTTTCGCGCAGATCTGGATTGGTATTGAACATATTATGATTGAGTGACAGGGTCTTAAGGCTATCAAGGGGAGTAAGCGAATGTTCCTCCAAATGAGAAAGGTAATTGCTCGAAAGATCTAGACTAGATGCAATGGGGAGAAAGACATCGTGAAATAAAAATTGAGGCAAATAGATTAACTTCAGATTTCGGATTTTTAGTGTTTTGATTTTAGAGTGACCCAAGGACCGCAAAAGGGCCTTGAGCTCTTTGAACTGAATCCTTGCATTGTTGGACAGGTCCAGCTCTTTCAAATTCAAGTGAAATAATTTCAGCGCTGCGGCCGAGTCATCGGATATGTTGTTACCCGAGAGGTCGATTGTAAACCGGAGGTCAAGCCTTGTTACAGATTTAGTTGGAAATGATTTCTGTAGATTCTGTGGCGGCAGGAGTTTAGAGATTAAATTGTCTGAGACATTTAGTCGCCGCAAGTTGGACAAACCAACTATAAGAATCAACGGAAGAGTTTTTATCTCATTCCCACTCAGATTGATGTCCTCAAGGAGAGGATTAAAGCTCCACTCATTTCCCGTAAGATGAGTAATGTGATTGTGTGAGAGATCGAGTCTTTGAAGCTTCTCCAGGGATGAAAAGGCTAAACCGGTAAGGCTGCGGATTCGATTGGACTTCAGGGTCAACCACTCCAACCGGGGAAAGTAGAGGTTTCTCGGCAGTCCAGAGATATTATTTAGGTCAAGATGAAGGCCCCTCGAAGACTGTGGAATACCTCGTGGAAACGCCGAAAGACCTTTCAACCGACAGTCGACGGAGCGGAAATCCCCAGAGCACAGGCATCTTTGGGGACAGGATTCAAGCCTGCAGATGTGGGGTCCTGTCGCTAACAACACAAGCCCAATGATTGTCAATTGTAGTTTTGACGCGTCACAAGTCATATTCTTCATTTACGACTCTGTTTTCTTTCCACCTTGCCTGCCTCACTTTTCGCACGATTTCACAATTGAAGCTCTCTTAAAAAATTAACGAAACGCTTCGCATGGAGAAGAGTATAAAGAAAAAGAACGCACGCAGATAATAGCACAAGGAACACAAGGCGTTTCTTTCATAGTATCTATACGCAAAGAGGAGAGTAGTTATTTGACTTTCTTAGATCGAAAATCTGAAATTGACAAAGCCTATCTTTCATTGGTTGTATCATCGTTAGATCTCCCCTAGTGTTATTCTCGTGTATATATTGTGACCTACTGTTTTATTATTATATATTCAAGCAAAGTTAACTTAGTAGGGGACAGAAGCTCAAGTGGTAAGCTATGTGGTTGGACGCTCATGCATGCTACCATGATTAAAACTGTTATCAAGAATTTCTTCGGTCAAGTTATTGATTCAAGACAATTTAGATTGTCAGATAGGAATAACAGGGAGAAACAAAGATCTCTTGTTTTAATTGAATATAGTAAGATTATAATTACTGTTCAGTGCTCGATAATTGGTATATAAATATAGGCTAAATAGTAATCAAAAAAGTAACGTAAAGTAAATAAAATGTATGTAGTATTTTTAGATCATTTTCTGTTCATACTCATAATTGTAAAAAAAATGTTGTTGTGTAGAAACACTTTATGGGTATAAATGTTATTAAAAAAATGTAGTATGTTAAAATTTGATTAGCACCTAAGAGTACATTTCTGACAAGCTGAGATAGGTATGTATGTTATTATGTACAGCTGTTGACAAAAACCAATAAATCTCAAATAAAATTGGTTAAATAGTAGTAGGTAATATTTGCATACAATATGCACTAACTATTATATTATGATTTGTATATTGATATATCTGCTGATCAACAATAAAGTAGAATAATCAATGTTTGCAGATATTGCACAATAAGGCTTTAGACTATAAATGAATATAATCGATAATTTGAGACTAAAATTCTGGACTGACACTCTTTTCTAATCTTCATATAGCTATTTTAACTTTTCTGTTATATTTTAATATATTTTATCCGGTTACAACTGAGGAGAAGTTTAAAAAATATACCGTTATACACTTTAGTGCGCCGTTTCTCTCCTAATTTTTTTCAGTATTTCGGCTCTGACATTCTTCATCACTATAATGTAGTCATTTAATAATATATATTATATATAACTATAATATTCAAAGTTATTTGAAGTATATTCATATCTATGAGTCATATATATTACAATGTTTCTTAAGTTTAACGACATATCAGCTATTCCCTTTGCTATTAAATGTATAGTATTGTTTTATTCATAAGTTTTCTAATCAAATCACTTTATTGTTATTTATTTATGTCCAATAAATTTGTATTAAATTTATCTACAATTTCATCGCTATAATTACATATGTTTTTTACCATACCATTCTTCATATGAAATAAACCTTCCACTGTATTATGGTGAAGTACATTATAAAGAACACCTTGAATTATGTATAAGCACATATTTTATATTTTATACACGGTACATTTATTTCCCCCGGGAAAGCTCAAAGTTAGAATATTCCTCGTTATAATTTATTTCATTAAGTATATGTATATATTTTCTAAGTAATAAACTGAAATGGTATAAATTACAAATTGAAACGAGTTGAATTTTAATGGAAAACCAACATATAAATATGGAGCCAGCCAAATGTACAGATAGAATTCGTATACATTAAAATGAAATGATGTCCAGGTTTATGACTAGAAGCACTTCTTTTTAAAATCACTAAAATATACATTTTTTATATTCTAATATTAATCAGAATTAATTTTAAAAACAAGTGCATAAGTTATTCAATTTTACTTAATAAAGGAATCATCTCGTTAATAGAATGTCCAAAATAATAAACTATATACGCTGTTTAAATAATGGATATTTAAAAAATTTAGGTCGGACAAATAAATGGAAATAAATGGGTTAATCCAAAATAACATGAAAACTTAATCCAACCTATTTTTTTTAAAATATCCATTATTTAAACAGCGTATATAGTT